>JAKSZT010054119.1:111602-124650 GCA_026826555.1 Tolypeutes matacus
TTATCACCATATTTTTGCCATGCTCCTTCCTAAAGAAATCTTTGCATATGCTTCTCATTCGAACAGAAAGAGCCTCCCCACCCTAGCAATCTGGTTGTGCATTCATCCTAAAGTGGCTCCCTCTATTTCATTTTCTTAAGGCAGATTCCCTGACCTCACTGAAAAAACTTATAGCTTTGTAAATCATTTTCTTCTAATCATTGAAACTTTCTACAGCAAAGTTTAATATCTTCTGTAATATTATAAAATCATGTGATTTAAATCATATTTTATATATAAAATTGAGTTATGTCACATTTTAAAAATTAATACCATATAAATGGTAAGTATTAATATATATATTTGTCTTTTGTTAAATATTTTGGATGTTCTCTATTTAAAAAATATCCTTAGTATCAGATACACTGGAAATTTACAATTTCTGCTGTTTCAAGTAGTACTGTAAAAAATATACTTGTAAAAGTGTTTAAACCTAACTATGTGTGTGCATGTATTTATATGATTAATTATTGCATTTATTATGTGTAAAACTTTTCTTAATATCTAAATTTTCTGTTTTGTTACTATACATTTTCTTACCAATATCAGTATTTTTATGAGAATCTTTTAACTCTTGGTCTATGATCTGAGTTGCAAATATTTTGTCTGATTGTCACTTTTATTTATTTTTTTTTTTCAAGTTCAAAATAAAATGTTTAACTTACACATAATACAAGTTATGTACAAGATTAGGTGAGGGAAGAAACCTGAACAAATCCCGAAATACATAGAATGCATTTATGTATAGGGAAAGTGAAGAGAACCCTTCAAATACCAACTTGTTCTGTGCCATTAACTCATTAATGACTAAATGGTCTCATTTAATCTCATGTAAAATATTAGAACATCTTGAATTACCACTATAAATACATTTTTTTAAAAATGGAAAACAGAAATAACAGTGTCTGAGAATAGAGGCTAAATTAACATACATGCATGTATTGCAGGCAAGGCAGAGGCTTCTTTTTTTTTTAAAGCTTTTGCACAGACTTCATATAATCTTAAAAAAAATATGCAGGCCTTTACACGATTTGACTTGCTGAAATCAAAAAACAATCTCAAATATGAAAAGTTCTAAGACTTCAGCTTTAAAAAAACAAACAAACAAAAAAATGGTTCCAGCCTTAGACCAAAAAAACTCTGGAAGAGTCGTAATTCGATTAAACAAGCAGGTCAGTCAGGCTTGGAACCTGAATGTACTTTAGAGCAAAAGCTCAGAGGGGGTGGGGGAGGCTTGGGGATGGGAACAACCTATTTGGTAACAAAATATATACTATAAACTGTAATATAAAAAAGGTATGGTGAAAATTTACTAAAGCTTATACAAATTCCTTGGTCCATAAAACTATGTTAGGTTTGTATCTTCTAGTATGCTTTAACATTTACTCCAGCCACATTTCTAATTCTTTCCCATTAAAACAAAAACCAAACAAAAGCCAACCAATCAAAACAATAAAAGAAAAAAAAAAAAAAAAAAACCAGCTGAAAATCGATTTCCAATAGTTTTTACATTTTGAGCTTTTCTTTTTCTTTTCTTTTGTTTTACTGTGGCTTCTGCATTTCAAATCAGCACTTGAAGGTAAAGGGTTTTTTGAATAGTATTCACCTGGTATTAAAAGTTTTCCCAAGAAAACACAAAAAATTGTTCATCTTTTTCTTTCTTTCTTTTTTTTTTTTTCCTTGTCGACATTTTGCAGCACTCAAGTCCTAGCAAAAAGACAGTAGTTAGGACACCACTGTTGCTGTAGATGATGTGACACTGGTTGAATTTGTGCTGACATTTGTGTAACTTCCCTCGTTGTTTGTGTTTGATTCATTGGGAGACACTTGGCTTGAATTGGCTCGAAGGATTGCTCCAGCTGCACTGCAGTGTGGCCGCGGCCCTGGTTCTGGTGTGTAGGTAAAGGTAAGGCTGGTGGAATAAATGATTCCATCATTATGGACCAAAGTTACTGGAACTTGAACTGGTTGCCGGACCCATCTCCAACCTTCTCGGAATGCAGAAATGTCTGGGACAACACAAAGCATACTCTCTCCACATCTGTACATAGTTTCAGCATCTACATCTCCAAACCACACTCATAAATTTGGAGTGAAAGTCTGTCCTGTAAGTTCAAGCATTGCTACGTCCCCACTGCCATTCAACTGAAGACTTTCTACGACAGGCACAGGTGTGACGGGTGCGAGAACAGGCCCCATTCCCTTGTAAAATGTATACTCTGCATTATCCATACTAATGATTGTCCAGGAAGTGCCATTATTTATCATCTCTTTATTTGGTTCTTTGGGGCATGGAGTGGCCTGAAACTGGATTATTCTTTCTTGAGAAAGGCACAGGTACATTCTTTCTGTATCCTTAAGGTAAAATGCACGTTTATGGAGTTGTGACACAGGATCATCTGCATCCAGTAATGCAGTCTGCTTATCAACTTTCCTAATTATCAATCTTAGGAGTGCCATGCCAGTAACTGAACACACAAGTTTGACTGTTTGTCCATAATGGATGTAGCCATCACGCACTGTGAATTCTTCTTTTGATTCATCATCATCCAAGAGATGGATGTAAAATGCTTCCCACTGCTGTGAACTGGCACGGAAATTACCTCCTTCTACATGCAAGTATCCGGTACTGTTTGGGATCTAAGTCGATTAAACAGAGCCACCTTTGTTTCTGGTGAAATACACAAGTCAGCGTTTTTCAACTACTGCTTCTTTTTGGAAGGTTTAGAGATGACTTTTATCTGCTTGCTGAGGAACACATCAATGTCATCACTGTTACCAAAAAACATCTTTACAGACAACATGCAACCCCCTATTTGTTCTTTTCTGTTCCTTCCTCCCCCTCCCCCTGGGGCATATGACACTCACCTCCCTTGACTCATGGAACAACAAGATTCATAGTTACATACCTTGGGTATTCCAACCTGCCCTTCCTAATCTACTCACCTGTGAACCCTGCACCACCAAACCCAGTAATATCACTATCCATCTGTCCTATCCTTCAATATGCAACTATACTCTATCCCTTTACGATAGATTATGTCCATATAGGTGATGGCTCACAGCCTACTCTTCTCTTTCTCTCCCTTGTTAACCTATCTTTCAGACAATGGTTCTCAGAGACTGCTCACTTTCCTCAGTTCAGATCAGTGAGGTCATATACTGTTCATCCTTCAGTGCCTGGCTTGCTTCACTCAACATAAGGTCTTCAAGATTCATCCATGTTATTTCATGTGTTAGCACTTTACTCCTTCTTACAGCTGAGTAATATTCCATTGTATGTATGTTCCACATTTTGTTTATCCATTCATCTGTTGATGGGCACCGGGGCTGATTCCAACTTTTGGCAATGGTGAACATGCCACTATGAACATTGGTGTGCATATATCTGTTTCTGTCTTTGCTTTCAGTTCTTCTGGGTATATATTCAGCAGTGGAATTGCTGGATCATACGGAAGATCTATTGTTAATTTTCTGAGGAACTGCCAAACTGTCCTCCACAGTGGCTGGACAATACCACAGTCCCACGAACAGTGGATGAGGGTTCCTATTCCTCCACATCCTCTCCAAAATTTAGAGTCTGCTGTTTTTTTAATAGCTGCCATTCTGATAGGTGTAAGATGGTATCTCATTGTAGTTTTGATTTGCATTTCCTTGATAGCAAGCGATGTTGAGCATTTTTTCATGTGCTTTTTAGCCATTTTTATTTCTTCCTTGGAGAAGTGTCTTTTCAGGTCACTTGCCCATTTTTTAAATGGGTTGTTTGTCTTTTTATTTTCAAGGTGTAGGATTTTTTTATATATGCAGGATATTAGGCTCCTATGAGATATGTGGTTGCCAACTATTTTCTCCCATTGGGTAGACTGCCTTTTTATTTTTTTAATAACATCCTTTGAGGTGCAGAAGTTTTTAATTTTGATGAGATCTCATTTACTATTATTTCTCTTGCTTCTCGTGCTTTGGCTGTGAAGTTCTTGAAACCATTTGCTATTACAAGGTCCTGTAGATGCTTCCCTACATTATCTTCCGAGGTCTTTATGGTTTTGGCTCTTATATTTAGATCTTTGATCCACCTTGAGTTGATTTTTGAATAAAGTGTGAGATGGTATTCTTCTCTCATTATTTTGGATATGGATATCTAGTTCTCCAAGCAACACTTGTTAAAGAGGCTATTCTCTCACAACTGAGTGGGCTTCGTGGCCTTGTCAAATATCAGATGACTGTAAATACGAGGATCTATATCAGAACTCTAAATTCGGTTCCATTCGTCAGTAGGTCTATCCTTGTGCCAATACCACGCAGTTTTGATCACTGTAGCTTTGTAGTATATTTTAGAGTCAGACAGTGTGTGATACCTCCAACTTCATTTTTCTTTTTCAATATGTCTTTGGCAATTCAGGGCCTCTTATCTCCCCAAATATATTTTGTGGTTAGTTTTTCCAGTTCCTTAAAACATACAGTGTTGACTTTTATTGGGATTGCATTAAATCCGTAGATTAGTTTGGGTAGGATAGACATCTTGATGATGTTTAGTCTTCCTATCCATGAACAGGGAATATTTTTTCCATTTATTTAAGTCTTCTTTGATTTCCTTTAACAGTGTTGTGTAGTTTTCTGTATATAAGTCCTTTACATCTTTAGTTAAATTTATTCCTAGGTATTTGATTCTTTTAGTTAATATTGTAAATGGTATTTTTTTCTTGATTTCCTCCTGTTTGCTCATTATTGGTGTACAGAAATGCTACTGATTTTTGAGCATTGATCTTATAGCCTGCACCATTACTGAACTCCTTTATAATTTCTAGAAGCCTTGTTGTAGAATTCTCAGGGCTTTCTATGTATAGGATCATGTCATCTGCAAATAATGAAATTTTTACTTCTTCTTTTCCAATCTGGATTCCTTTTATGTCCTTTTCTTGGTTCAGTGCTCACACAAGTACTTCTAAGACAATGTTAAATAGGAATGGTGATAGTGGACATCCTTGTCTTTTTCCCGATCTCCGAGGGAAGGCTTTTAGGATTTCAAAATTGAAAATGATGTTAGCTTTGGTTTTTTCATATATAGCCTTTATCATATTCAGAAATTTTCCATTTATTCCTATCTTTTATAGTGTTTTTATGAGGAAAGTGTGCTGTATTTTGTCAAATGCTTTTTCTGCATCTATAGAGATGATCATGTGATTTTTTTCTTTCAATCTGTTTATGTGGTGTATTACATTGATTGATTTTCTTATATTGAACCATCCTTGCATACCTGGGATGAAACCCACTTGGTCATGGTGTATAATCCTTTTGATATGTTGTTGAATGTGATTAGTGAGTATTTTGTTGAGGATTTTAGCATCTAGGTTCATTAGAGAAATTGGTCTGTAATTTTCCTTTCTTGTGGTATCTTTGTTTGGTTTTGGTATTAGGGTAATGTTGGCATCATAGAATGAGTTAGGTAATATTCCTTCTACTTCTATTTTTTGGAAGAGCTTAAGCAGAACTGGTGTTAGCTCTTTCCAGAATGTTTGGTAGAATTCAGCTGTGAAGACATCTGGTCCTGGGCTCTTCTTAGTTGGGAGGTTTTTGATGACTGAGTCTATCTCTTTACTTGTAATTGGACTGTTGAGTTCATCAATTTGTTCTTCCATCAATGTAGGCTGTTTGTGAGTTTCTAGAAACTTGTCCATTTCCTCTTAATTATCATTCTTGTTGGCATATAATTTTTCAAAATATCCTCTTATGATACTCTTTATTTCTGTGTGGTCAGTAGTGATATCCCCTTGCTCATTCTTTATTTTATGTATTTGCATATGTTCCCTCTTTTTCTTTGTTAATCTAGCTAAGGGTTTGTCAATTTTATTGATATTCTCAAAGAACCAGCTTTTGGTTTTGTTTAATGTTTCCAGTGCTTTCTTATTTCATTTAGTTCTGCTCTAATCTTTGTTATTTCCTTCTATCTACTTCCTTTAGGTTTAGTTTGTTGTTGTTTTTCCAATTTCTTCAAGTGTGCATTTGGTCTTCAGTTTTAGCTCTTTCTTCTTTTTTAATATATGAATTTATGGCTATCAACTTCCCTCTCAGGACTGCTTTCGCTGTATCCCATAGGTTTTGATATGTTGTGTTGTTGTTTTCATTAGTTTCAAGGTAGTTACTGATTTCTTTTGAGATTTCTTCTTTGACCCAGTGTGTTGTTTAACTTCCAGATCCTTGTGCCTTACCTGTTTCTCTGGCCCTTAGTGATTTCCAATTTCATTCCTTTGTGGTCAGAGAAATTACTTTATATAATCTCAATCTTTCCGAAATCATTGAGAGTTGTTCTGTGGCCTAGCATGTGGTCTATTTTGGAGTATGATCCATGTGCACTCGAGAAGAATGTAAATCCTGCTGTATTTGGGTGTAGTGCTCTGTATATGTCTATTAAGTCCAGGTCCTCTAATGTATTGTTGAGAGCCTTTGTTTCCTTATTCGTTCTCCATGTAGATGTTCCGTCTAATGATGATAATGGTATATTGAAGTCCCCTGCTATAATTGTACAGGCATTTATTTCTCCTCTTAGTTTTTCAAGAGTTTGCCTCATGTATTTTGAGGCACCCTGGTTAGGTGTGTAAATGTTGACGATTGTTCTATCTTCTTGAGGTATTACCCGTTTTACTAATATATAGTGTCCATCTTTGTCTCTTACAATAGTTTTGCATTTAAAGTCTATTTTGTATGATATTAGAATAGCTACTCCTGCCCTTTTTTGGCTATTGTTAGCTTGTAAAATGGTTTTCTAGCCATTCACTTTCAGCCTCCTTGAATCTCTGGGTCGAAGGTGGGTTTCTTGTAGACAGCATATAGATGGATCATATTTCCTTCTCCATTCTGCCAATCTGTGTCTCTTGATTGGTGAATTTAATCCATTAACATTCAGTGTTATTACTTGTAACGAATTTCTTACTTCAGCCATTTTTTCTTTGGGTTAATGTATGTTATATGTTGTTTTGTTTCTGTTTTTGTCTTTTCAGTTGTTTTTAAACTCTCCTCCAACTCTCGCTCCCTTGTTTTTTCCTTTCAACTTTTAGAGATTCCTTTAGTGTTTATTGAAGTGCAGGTTTCTTATTGACATACTCTCTTAATTTCTGTTTGTCTGTGAATATTTAGAATTCTCCATCATTTTTGAATGCCAGTTTTTCTGGATAGAGAATTCGTGGTTGGAAATTTTTTTTCCTTTAGTATTTTGAGTATTTCATACCACTGTCTTCTTGCCTCCATGGTTTAAGCTGAGAAAGTAGCACTTAATCTTATTGTGCTTCCCTTGTATGTGATGGTTCTCTTTTCTCTTGCTGCCTTGAGTATTTTCTCTTTGTCTTTAGCATTGGACATTTTGACAAGTATATGTCTTGGAGTTGGCCTGTTGAGATTTATACTATTTGGGGTGTGCTGTGCTTCCTGGATCTGTACATCCATCTCTCTGAATAATGTTGGAAAGTTTTCAGCCATTATTTCCTTCTGCCCTCCTTCTGTTCCCTTTCCCTTCTCTTCTCCTTCTGGGATGCCCATAATGCATATGTTTGTGCATTTTGTGTTGTCGGTTAATTCCCTGAGTCCCTGCTGGATTTTTTCTATCTTTTTGTCTATCTGTTCTACTATCTCTTTGATTTCAGCTGTATTGTCTTCCACGTCCCTAATTCTTTCTTCTGCCTGTTCAAATCTGCTGTTATGTGAATCCAGCGTCTTTTTGATTTCTTGGATTGTGCCATTATTCACCATCATATCCATTATCTTTTTAGGCATGTTTGCAATTTCTTCAGTATGTTCTCCCAGTGTCTTCTTTATATCCTTAATCTCTTCCTTCACTTCTTTAAGTTGGGCCATGATATTTGTTTGGATAGCTTTGATTATTTGTTTGATGTTCTGCATCACTTCCTGGTTTTTAGTTTGTTCATTGGACTGGTCCATGTTTTCCTGTTTTTCAGTGTCGTTTGTAATTTTTTGTTGCCCTCTGGTCATCATATTATCTTGATGGGTTTATTCAGTTGATTAGCTTCTCTCTCTGCTCTAGAGTTTTATTTAGCTGGTGGTTCTGTGTGTGTGTTAAGTTTTCTCTTTGACACTTTTTCTTCTTATTTCATTTCCTTGCTTCTTTCTATGTTCTGAATCTCTACTGTTCCATCCCTGCTGTCGATCTGCACAGATAGATGTCCCAAGCTTCTCACTCCAAGTGTGCACAGCACAGACCCCCAGGCAGGACCCTGTCCACAATCTGCTTTACTCTGGGAGCTTGCAGTGTGTGCCCTCCTACACTAATGCCATCTTGGAACCCCCCTACAATAATACTTAAAATCTTTAATGTGCAATTCTCAACATTGGATAAAACATTTGTCCAGAGCATCTATAAAGAATATGAGACCTTATGTAATATGATTAAAGAAGAAAGCCTAACAGACATATACAGAAAATTGGACTTCCAAACAGCAGAATATACACTTTTCTCAGCTGCTCATTAATCCTTCTCCAGGACAGACCATACATTGGTTCACAAAACAGATCTCAGTAAATTTAAAAAGATTGAAACTATAAAAAGCACTTTGCTTATAATGGAATAAAGCTGGAAATCAACAGGCAGAAAAAGGAAAAACTAACAAATATATGGAGATTAAACAACACATTCACAAATAATCAGTGGCTCAAAGAAGAAATCACAAGCTAAATCAATAAATATCTAGAGATAACAAAAACAAAAACAAGAATGTCCCTGAGAGGGACATTTATAGCTTTAAGTGCTTACATTTAAGAAGAAAGAGCTAAAATCAATGACCTAACTGCACTGATGGAGGAAATTCAAGAGCAGCAAGCATTCTCAAAGCAAGGAGAAGGAATGAAATCACAAAGAACAGAGTAGAAATAAATGACATTGAGAACAAAAATAAATATTAGAGAGAATTAACCAAACTGAAAGTTGGTTCTTTGAGAGCAGATTGTGGGAACATGGCTGACAGGTTAAGCAAATAAGGCTTAGCCCTCACTAAAACAACAAAAAAAAATAGCGAGAGGCTGCCTTGGGGACCTGCTTTGGGATACAGCAAACCAGGGCACTGCATACCAATTCCCAGAAGAGTGAGGATCAGAGAGATAAAGAAGACAAAACAATTATCATGAGTTATTAAGCCTCCTAGCTGCAGGGAAGGGCTCCCCTCCTCCACCTCTGAGATATTAAGTGAGGGTAAAATTTCTGGTGAATTGTTTCTGAGAGTTGAGCAGTCATCTAACTTCATGGGATGGTGCTCCGAGTCATCTAAATAATGGCTGAAAATTCCCCAACTCTTTTAAGGGAAATGGATGTACATGCCCAGGAAGTAAAGAGCACTACAAACAGTGTAAATCCTAACAGGCCTATTCCAAGATATATACTCATCAAACTGTCCAATGCTCAAGACAAAAGGAAAATACTGAAAGCAGCAAGAGAAAAGAAAACCATCACAAAAAAGGGAAGCTCAATGAGATTAAGTGCTGATTTCTAATCTGAAACAATGGCGGCAAGAAGGCAATGGTATGTTATAGTTGAGATACAAAAACTTCCAGCCAAAAACACTCTATCCAGCAAAGCTGGCATTCAGAAATGAAGGAAGGTTCAAAATATTCACAGATAAACAGAAATTAAGAGTAGGCCAATAAGAAACCTGCCCTTCAAGAAATACTAAAGGGAGTTCTGCAGGTTGAGAGGAAAAACAGAGGCAAGAGAGTTGGAGAAGATTGTAAGAACTATTAAAAAGATTAAAAGAGAAATAAAAAACAATATATGTCATACATAAACCCAAAGAAAATATGGCTAAAGTAAGTAATTCCTTGAGAGTAATAACACTGAATGGTAATGGATAAAACTCAACAGTTCAAGAGGCACAGATTGGCAGAATAGATAAGGAAAGACTACCCATATATATGTTGTCTACAAGAAACCCAACTTAGATCTAGGGATTCAAGATGGCTGAAAGTGAATGGCTGGAAAACAGTCTCATAAACAATAACAAAAAAGGGCAGGAGTAGCTATATTAATATCAGACAAAATAGACTTTAAATACAAAACTCATAACAGACGATGACAGACACTATATATTAGTAAAAGGTGTAATCTTTCAAGAATAAAGAACAACCATAAACATATATGCACCTAACCAGGGCATTGCAAAATACATAAGACAAACACAGGAAAAATTAAATGGAGAAATAGATGCCTCTACAATTATAGTGGGGGACTTTAGTACACCATTATCTCCATTAGACAAAACATCTTCACAGAGAATCAATAAAGAAACAAGGCTTTGAATAATACATTAGAGGACCTGGATCTAATAGATATATACAGGACACTATATCCAAATAGAGCAGGATATACATTCTTCTTGTGTGCACATGGATCATTCTCCAAAATAGACCACATGCTAGGCCACAGAAATATTCTCAATGAGTTCAGAAAGATTACAAGCATACAAAGTAATTTCTCTGACCTCAATGGAATGATGCTGGAAATCAGTAAGGGCCAAGAACAAGATTAGGCTTGGAGATATGGAAGTTAAACAACACAAACTGGGACAAATAGTGGGTCAAGGAAGAAATCTCAAAAGAAATCAGTAACTACCTTAAAATGAATGAAAGTGACAACAAAACATATCAAAACTTATGGGATGCAGCAAAAGCTGTACAGAGAGGGAAATTCATAGTCATAAATGATATATCAAAGAAGAAGAAAGAGCTAAAATTGAATACATAAGAGCACACCTGGAGGAATTAGGAAAAGAACAACAAACTAATCCCAAAGGAAGTAGAAAGAAGGAAATAACAAATATTAGAGCAGAGCTTAATGAAACAGAAAATAAGAAAGCACTAGAAAAATTAAACAAAACCATCTTCAAGAGGATCAATAAATTGACAAATGCTTAGCTAGACTAACAAAGAAAAAAAGAGAGAAGCAAATATGCAAAATAAGAAATGAGGACTTGGATATCACCTCTGACCCCACAGAGCTAAAGAGTACCATAAGAGGATACTTAAAAATGTATATATCAACAGGAAGGATAATATAGAGGAAATGGACAAATCCTAGAAACTCACAAGAAGCCTATATTGACGAAAGAAGAAATAGATGAACACAACAGACCAATCAGTCGTCAAAAACCTCCCAACTAAGAAGATCCCAGGACCAGACAGCTTCACAGGTGAATACCACCAAAAATTCCAGAAAGAACTAACACCAATCCTGCTTAATTTATTCCAGAAAATAGAATTAGAAGGAACATTGCCTAACTCATCCTATGATGCCAACATTACCCTAATACCAAGCCAAACAAGGATGCCACAAGGAAGGAAAACTACAGACCAATCTCTTTAATGAATCTTGATGCTAAAAACCTCACCAAAATACTTGCTAATCATATTCAACAACACACCAAACGAATTCTTCACCATGACCAAGTGGTTTTCATCCTGGGTGTGCAAGGATGGTTCAACATAAAGAAAATCAAACAATGTTTTACACCACACAAACAGATCAAAAGAAAAAATCACATGAACATCCCTATAGATGCAGAAAAATCATTCAACAAAATATAGCACCCTTTCCTGATAAAAACACTGCAAAAGATAAGAAAAGAAGGAAACTTTCTGAACATGATAAAGGGTATATATGAAAAACCCACAGCTAACTTCATACACAATGGTGACATCCTAAAAGCTTTCCCTCTAAGATAAGGAACAAAAGAACGATGCCCAGTATCACCACTCTTATTTAACATTGTGTTATCAGTACTTGCTCAAGCACTGTGTCAAGAAAAAGATATAAAAGGCATCCAAAATTGAAATGAAGCAGTCAAAATTTCACTATTTTCAGACAATATTATCCTATACATAGCAAGTCCTAAGAAATCTACAGCAAAACTTCTAGAACTTATAAATATGTTCAGGAAAGTCACAGATTATAAGATCAATATGCAAAAATCAGTAGCACTTCTGTACACCAATAATGAGCAATCAGTGGAAGAAATCAAGAAAAAATATCATTTACAATAGAAACTAAAAGAATCAAATACCTAGGAATAAACTTAACTAAAGATGCAATTGACTAATACACAGAAAACTACAAAACTCTGTTAAAGGACATCAAAGAAGACTTAAATAAATAGAAGAACATTCAGTGTTTGTAGATAGGAAGACTAAACATCATTAAGATATCTATCCTACCAAAACTAATGTACCAATTTAATGCAATCCAAATAAAAATCAACACAGATTTTTTTACTGAATTGGAAAATCTAACTATGAAATTTATTTGGAAGGGGAAGAAGACCTGAATAGCCAAAAACATATTGAAAAATAAAAATGTAATTGGAGGAATCACCTCACCTGACTTTAAAACATACTTACAAAGTTACAGTGGTCAAAACCACATGGTATTGGCACAAGGATAGACATAACACTCAATGGAACCTAAGTGAGAGTTCTGATATAGATCCTCACATATACAGTAACCAGATATTCAACAAGGCCACCAAGCCCACTCAACTGGGAACAAATGGCCTCTTCAACAAATGGTGATTGGAGAACTGGATACCAATATCCAAAAGAATGAGAGAGGAACACCATCTCACACGTTACATAAAAACCAACTCAAGATGATTCAGAGATCTAAATATAAGAGCCAAAACCCTAAAAACCTTGGAAGATAATGTAGGGAAGCATTTACAGGACAATGTAATAGGAAACAGGTTCATGAACTTCAAACCCAAAGCATGAGCAATGAAAGAAAATATAGATAAATTGGATCTTCTCCAAATTAAAAACTTTCAGACCTCAAAGGAGGTTATGAAGAAAGTAAAAAGGCAGCCTACCCAATGGGAGAAAATATTTGTCAACCATATATCTGATAGGAGCCTAATATCCAGCATATATAAAAAAAATCTTACAATTCAAAAATAAAAAGACAACAAAGAACCCATTTTAAAAATGGGCAAGCAACTTCCAAGGAAGAAATACCAATGGCTAAAAA
>JAKSZT010054120.1:58039-144384 GCA_026826555.1 Tolypeutes matacus
AAGGAAATAGAGAACAGAAAGACAATAGAATCAACAAAACCAATGGATGCTTTTTTGAAAAGATTGATAAAATCAACTAAATTTAGCTACTCTGAAAAAGAAAATGGGGGAGGGATCCCAAATATCTAAAGTCAGAATTGAGGGTGGAGACATGACTATTAATATGCAACAACATGGATAAACCTTGAAGCCATCATGTTGAGTGACATAAGCTAGACACAAAAGGAAAATGATTTTAGCATGTCTCTTATATGACATGCTTAGCATAAGCAAATTCAGAGACAGAAAGCAGAAGAGTGGTGACCAGGGCTGAGGGCAGGGAATGGAGAGTAAAGGCTTGGTGGGTATGAGATTTTGTTTGGAGTTGAACATCATGGTGAAAGTTATGCAGCATTGTCAATGTATTAATGACAAAGAAATGTCCTCTTTATATGGTTAAAATGGCTTTATAGATAGATAGATATTTTACCAGAATTTAAAATAAATTTTAAAAATTGGACTAAACCCCAGATCTGTGAAAGACATAAACTTTCAGATTTGAGAAGCTTAGAGAAGCTTAAACAGGATAAACTCAAATAAATTAGTGCCCAGATACATCATTAATGAAACTGTTGAAAAGTATTACAAACAAAAAATCTTGAAAACAACCAGAGAAAACAGCACTTTACAAGTAATGGGGTAAGGTAGTCTTTAAACAAATGGTTGTTGAACAACTGGAATTCATATGAAAAATAAATAAGTAAATAAGGAAAATACTGACCTAATATACTTTATATACACATCAACTCAAAACAAACATAACGGAAAAATGTAAAATATAAAGCTTTTAAAACAAAACATAAAATATTTGAAAGAGTTCTTAACCATAATGACAAAATCATTATCTGTAAAGGTTAAAATTGATATGGACTTTATCAAAATTAGAAACAATTTGCAGAATACACTGAAAATAATGACATGACAAACCACAGACTGAAGAAAACATTTGCAAATCACAAATCTGACAAGGTACTCATATCCAGAGTATATAACTCAAAGCTCAAGGCAAAATACAAATAACCCAACATTTAAAATAGGTGATTTGTACAGACACTTCATCAAAGAATCTATCTGAGATAGCAAATGAGTACACAAAAAGATTCTCAACATCGTTAGCTCTTAGAGGCTTGGCACACCTACTAGAATGGCTAAAATTAAAAAAACAAAGAAACCAAAAAGCAAGTGCCATTATCAGCTACTGGAGTAAATTTAGAGTAACTGGGTCCCTTATATACTGCCAGTGGGAATGAAAAATGAGAGTCAGTTTGGAAACAGATTAGGAGTTACCAACCAATTTGAATATGCACAGAATATGACCCAACAATTTCAGGTTTGTACTCTAGAGATATAAAAGCTTATGTTCCACAACCTGTAGACAGTTTTCATGGTGAAACTACTGAGAGTTACCAGGAGCTGGAAACAATACAAATGTACTTCAGAAAAAGACATATTTTGTCAAAACTTACAAAATTGTGTGGGACAGAATGTAAACTATAATGCAAACTGTATTCCATGGTTAGTAGAAATGCTTCAAAATAGGCTATCCATTGTAACAAATGTACCACACTAATGAAGGATGTTGTTCATGTGGGAAAGTGTGGGAGGAGGGAATATGAGAATCCCTTATATTTTTTATGTAGCATTTATATAATCTAAATTTACCTTTAAAAATAAAAAATAATTTTAAAATGTGATCAGAAAACATACATCCATAACATGAGCTACTGCTCAGCAGTGAAAAATGGGAATGAGTGATCCTCCCAGCAACATGGATCAATCCCAAAGGCATTATGATGAGGGAGAAAAGCCAGCTTCAGAAGGTTAGGTCCTTTATGAGTCCACTGATGGAACATTATGTCAAAGAAAAAACAGGGATTAAGGGTGGGGGGAGGGGGGAGGGTTTGCCTCAAAAGGAGCAGCAAGAGGGAGAATTTTGTGTTAAACATGTTTATTATGTGCCAGCAATGTCACTTCTATATTGTTTCATTAAATGCTCAAAAATGCTTTGTGAAATTCACATTTTATTTTCACTTCACAGGTTAAGAAACAAACAAAACATGGTTTAGAAAGGTTAAATTATACATATATTTACTAAAGGATAAACAAGAATTTGAATCCAAGCTACTGTATTTAACAATTTGATAGGTATAGTCTTTCAATCTCCTCTCTCTCTCTCTCCCCCCGCTCCCCCCCCATCTTTCAATTGCTTGTATAATGTAGGAATTCAAAAGTAGAGGACCAAAACAAGAAGTTGAACGACTGGAGAATCACTGAAATACTTTGGCCCCACATCCTCTCTAAACATTCCTCCCCATGGTATAATTCTCCTTAGAGATCCAGATTCCAATCTCAGCTCCAGCACAACCTATGATTTGATTTTGAGTGATTTAAGCTTTGGGGCTTTGTTTTAGTTTCCTAGCTGCCAAAAAATTACCATGTAGTGGGGTGGCTTAAAGAATGGTGCTTTCTTAGCTCATAGATAGGAGGCAAGGAGTCAAAAATTAAGGTATTATTCAAGTTGATGTTTTCTCCCAGAACATGGACATTCTGGAGTGGCTCCTGGTGATCCTCAGTCCTTGGATTTTCTGTCACATGAAAATGCACATGGCAGCTTCTTCTGGTTTCTGCTTTCTCTTACAGATTCCATTAAATTTCAGCTTCTTGCTGCTGGGAGTTTCTCTATAAGGCCTTCAACATACCCTGATTCAGTTGGGCAACACCTTAATTGCAGTAACTTCATCCAAAGATTGTATTTACAAGGGTTCACACTCACAAGATGGATTAAATTTAAATACATATTTTTTTGGGGGATATGCAGCTCCAAGCCTCCACAGTCCTCTGTAAAAGTAGATGATACCTGTCCATCAGGAATGCTACTAACATCAGATATCATATATATAAAGGAACTGGAAACTGTCTGGCTTTTCATAATCAGCAACCCAACATATGACCTTTCTTATCTATAACTTTAATCCAATTAATCACTGATACCAATTCAATTTTATGTGATTTAATCCAAGGTGAATGAAATCTTAATTTAACATCACGAGGCCCCACCTTCTGAAGAAATTTTCTCCCAAAAGTAATGTTACCATTCAATGCAGTCAGTCTAATTTGTGACAGAGCAAATGTCCACATAGTATAAAACCCCATTCAGAGCATCTGCTGAATCATTTGTCTCCCTCCATTTATATTGTTCTAGAGGCTAAAGTCATGGATGAGCTTTTCTCTACCTGTATGAAGCAACCATTGTATTCCATAGAGAAGGATCAAGAGCCTTTGTTTCTGAACTCAGATTCTAAATTCAGGTCTATCCCTTTCTACTGCAAGCTGGTGGAGTCCTTGAGGCACAACCCACATTTCAACTGGCAGCTATTTTCCAGTCCCTGTGGGCTACTGCACTGGGCTTGCCCTCTACATACAAACTTACCTAAGACTCACTGCACATTGGAACCAGACCCTGACCTGCTTGCCTGGGACCCAACACCCATGACCCAGAAGAAGTCAGCCTCAGGAGACAGACACTTAACCCAACATGCTTATTTGACAAGATTTGCAGAGCTCCAGTGATACACAGCTGCATATCAAGAACCACCAGGATTTCCCAAAGGATGCTGTACTTCCACCAATCTTGTCCATACTGGAGAATTCTTTTAAAAATTAAAGGGGAAAGAGCTTGAAGATATGGCCTCTGAAAGTGAACATACAGAAGAACAGATGAGGAAATGAATGGAAAAAATTTGAACAGGGTCTCTGGGAATTAAATGACAGCAAGAGACATACAAACACAAGTGTCATGAGTGTCCCAGAAGGAGAAGGAAAAGGAGCAAAAGGAATATTTGAAGAAAAAATGGTAAAACATTTCCCAACCCTATTTAGGGACATAGATCTCCATGTTTAAGAAGCACAATGTACTCCCATATGAATAAAACAAAATATGTCATCTCTGAGGCATATAGTGATCAGAGTGTCAAATTCCAAAGATGAGAGAATTCAGAGAGCAGCAAGAGAAAATCAATGCATAACTTATAAAGAATACTCAATAAGATTAATTGCCAATTTCTCATCAGAAACCATGATGGCAAGAAAGCAGTGGTATGATTTATTTGGGATGTTGCAAGAGAAAAATTGCTAGCCAAGAATCTTATATCCATCAAGACTGTCTTTAAAAAATGAGAGTGACTTTGGAATGTTCAAAGATAAGCAGAAATTGAGACAATTTATAACAAGGAGACCACTTTTGCAGGAAATTCTAGAGGTAGTGCTGCAGCTTGAAGGGAAGGGACAAAAGAGAGAGGCTTAAAAGATAGTCTAGAAGTGAAGAGTATATCAGTAAAATTAACTAAAATTTTCAAAAGAGCAGTGAAAATAAAATATGACAGATGAAACCCAAAAGTCAAAATGGGTGAAATAGAACTGCCTTTACAGTAATAACATTGAATGTTAATAGATTGGGCTCCCGAGTCAAAAGAAACAGACTAGTGGAATGGATAGGAAAATATGAGCCTTCTATATGCTGTCTACAAGAGACTCACCCTAGACCCAAGTATACCAATAAATTGAAAGTGGAGGGCTAGAGAAAATTGTTCCATGCATACAGTAACAAAGGAAAAGCTGGAGGAACTATACCTATGTTCTATGAAATAGTCTTTTAAGGCAACTATGTAATTGGAGACAAGAAAGGACATTACAATTGAAAAAGGGGCAATTCACAAGGAAGAAATAACAATCATGGGTGCACATGCACTTAGCAAGGATGCCCCAGGAAGCATAAGGCAAACACTAGCAAGACTGAAGGGAGAGATAGACATCTCTACAATGGTAGTTGGAGACTTCATTGTATAGAACATCTGGGCAGAGAATCAATAAAGAAGCAGAGAGTTTGAATAATATGATACATGGAACAAATTTAATAGTCATATACAAAACAGCAGGATATTTATTCTTTTCAAATGCTCATGGATCTTTCTCCAGATGGACCATATGTTGGGTCACAAAGCAGATCTGATTAAATTCAACAAGATTGAAATTTACAAAGCACTTTCTCTCATCATAATGGTAGAAACTTGCAAATCAACAAGAGGCAGAATAATGGAAAATTCACAAATATATGGAGATTAAACAACACACTTTTAAGTGATCACTGGCCAAAGAAGACATTTTAAGAGAAATCAATAATTATCTCAGGATGAATGACAATGAGAACACAACACACCAGAATCTATGGGATGCAGCAAGGACAGTGCTGAGGGGGAAATTTATAGCCCTCAATGCTTACATTTTAAAAAAGAGCTAAAATCAGTGACCTAACTGCACAGCTTGAAGAACTAGAAAATGAAAAGCAAGTAGAAGGAATGAAATGACAAAGATCAGAGCAGAAATAAATGAATTTGAGAACAAAAAAAGCAATAGAGAGAATTAACAAAGCCAAAGCTTTGTTCTTTGAGAAGATTAATAAAATTAGCAAACTCGTTGCTAGACTGACAGGGAAAGGAAGAAAGAAGATACAAATAAATGAAATAAAAAAAGAAAATGGGAACATTACTACTGACCCCACAGAAATAAAGAGATCATAAAAGGATACCATGAATAACCATAAGCCAAAAAATTAGAGAATGTAGATGAAATGAAATATTCCTAGGAATGTATGAATAACCTACATTGACCCTAGAAGAAATTGAAGATCTCAGCAAACCAATCACAAATAAAGAAACTGAAACAGTCATCAAACTCCCCAAAATGAAAAGCCCAGGACCAGATGGTTTCACAGGTGAATTCTACCAAGCGGGGCATTTGAGGAGAATTTAATGCCAAACTTACTCAAGCTCTTTCACAAAATTGAGTAAGCAGGAGTGCTACCAAGCTCATTCTATGAAGCCAATATCACCCTAATACTAAATGTAGATAAAGATATTGAAGAAAAAAAAAAAAAAAAGAAAAGTACCCATTTCCCTAATGAATATGAATGCAAAAATCCTAAAAAAAAAAAAAAAAAAACTTGCTAATTGAATCTAACAACACATTAAAAGAATTATTCATATGACCAAGTGGGTCTTATATCAGGCATGCAAGCATGATTCAAAACAAGAATATCTATCAGCATAATGCGCTGCATTAATAAACCAAAGAAGGAAAATCACATGATCTTATCAATTGATGCAGAAAAAAGTTTTTGACGAAATATAGCATTCTAGCTTGATAAAAAATACTACAAAAGATAGGAATTGAAGGAAAGTTTCTCAACATGATAAAGGCCATTTATGAAAAAAACACACTTGACATTGACTTCAGTGGTGAAAGACCAAAAACATTCCCACTGAGATCAGGAACAAGACAAGGATGCCCACTGTCACCAGTGCTGTTTGGTGTGGTGCTGGAGGTTCTGGCTGGAGCAATCAAGCAAGAAAAAGAAATAAAATGCATGCAAATTGGAAAGGAAGAAGTAAAACTTTTGCTCTTCACAGATGCTATGATCCTGTACATGGAGGGTCCTGAAAAATCTGCAACAAAGTTGCTATAGCTGATTAACAATTTTAGTAGTGTGTCAAGATAGAAGATCAATGGTGTTTCAATATATTAGTAATGTGCAATCTGAGGAGGAAGTCAGGAAAATATTCCATTTACAATAGTGACTACAAGAATCAAATATTTAGGAATAAGCTTAACCAAAGATGTAAAATGCTTGTATTTAGAAAACTATAATACATTGTTAAAAAGAAATTTTCAAAGACCTAAATAATTTAAAGAACCTTCCATACTCATGGATTTGAAGATTGATATCAATAAGATGTCAATTCTACCAAAATTGATATATGGGTTCAATGAAATCCTGAAAAAAATTCCACCATTTTTTTAAACAAATGGAAAACACAATTATGAAATTTATTTGGAGTGATAAGGGGTCCCAAATAGCCAGAAACATTTTAAAAAAGAAAAGCAAAGTTGAAGGACTCTCACTTCTGGAGTTTAAGTCATATTGTTTAGCTACAGTGGTAGAAACAGCATGGTGCTGGGAGAACTGAATAGCAATAGCCAAAGGAAAGAAGAAGGACCCATATATCATACCTTATATAAAGATTAGCTCAAAGTGGATCAGGGGCCAAAAATGAAAGTAAGAACAATAAAGCTCCTGGAAGAAAATATAGGAGGACATCTTCAGGACTTGGTGGTATGTGGTGGATTCTTAAACCTTACACTAAAAGCACAAGCCATGAAAGCAAACATGGATAAATGGGACCCCTCAGACTTAAAACCTTTTTTGATTTAAAGGACTTTATCAGGAAGACGAAAAGGCAGGCCACTCAATGGGAGAAAATATTTGGAAACCACATATCTGATAAGGGTTTGATTTCCATTCCTAATATAGAGATCATTAATAAATGGTCAAAAGATTTAAATAAACATTTCTCCAAAGAGGAAATACAAATGGTCTAAAAGCATATTGAAAAAAAATATTCCATATCATTAGATTTTAGGGACATGCAAATCAAAATGACAATGAGATAACATAGAATGACCATTATTAAAAAAAAAAAAAAAAACAGAAAACAATAAGTGTTGGAGAGGATGTAGAGAAATAGGAAAACTCTTTCACTGTTAGTGGGATTGTAAAATAGTGCATCCTCTGTGGAAGACAGTTTGCAGTTCCTCAGAAAGCTAAATATAGAACTGTGATATGATCCTGCAATTCCTCCAATAGGAATATATCCAGAAGAATAGAAAACTGAAATGAACAGACATCTAAACAATTGCCAAAATATGGAAACTATTCCTTTACCTATATCAAAGGATTAAAAGGATGAGATATCACATCAAAATAACACCTAGCTTCTTATGTACTTAATTGGTGTATAATATTAGCTATCCCTGTTGTTAATTAATATCCTTTTTCTCTAAAGAAAGTTCATGAAAATGTCACCCCCAAATCATGAATATATATTTAAATTAATGATACTTTGCTTCCTAATGATTTAAAAGTTAGATTGATATTTTAAATGGGATGTTATTTGATAGTAAAACTATTCTGAAATATGAAAACTAATCAGAGGAGTTGAATAGATTATATCTTTAAAAAGTGAAACTCATATCTCTTAGTTAGGATAATGTCTACTGTGGTTATATCAAACAATAAGAATTCATTTTTTTGTGGAAATGAGTTAAACTACTGATTTAAATTAACATCTTCCTACTCAGTGTGAATTTTGTGGTAGTTTATTGGTTTTTAGCTCCCATGCATCATTTTATGAAATAGTTTATACAAGTATTTTGGTTTGAGAAATCTAGTTTCTTATTGTTATTTTTATGAGCTTGGTTTAAAACAGAATTGCTATTGAAGTGAAGAGGTGAATACTATCAAATATATTATAAGGACATTGTGAGAATGGGACAGGCCCTGGATTGGACAAGACTTTCTGAACAACAAAAGTAATAATAGCAGCCAACATTTAGGGTGCTTACTCTACTGTTGTCACTTTATGGTTGAGGAAATTGAGGGACAGAGGCTGTAAGTCATTCAAGGTCACATGGCTTGTGGGTGGAGGAGCTGGGATTTGAAGCCAAGCAGTCAGGTTTCAGTGTGCTCTTCAATGCCTCCTGAAAGTATCATTTTGTGTTGCTCCACATAGTGGTACAGGAAGCCCTGAATCCAAGGATGTTTCTGTGACCTTTGGGCAGGCAGCCTGGCACCCATATAAGTGAGTTTTTATCTACTGAAGCAACAGAATTACAAGGGTTTCCATTTTTCCATGGGTGTGAGGTGTTCCTAGCTGTGCATCTCCTCAGCTGACAGGCTTGCCTGTTTCTGGTGAAGAGCAAGGTAGGTCTTCTCAAAAGTGACAAGAGCAGAATCAGCATTTCAGTTCAAAAGGGCCCTTTAGGGAGTTCTTGTTGCTTCATATCCCTTTCTTAAACACCTCCCATGACCTTCTGACATTGCATTTGTTCAGGAATTTTTATAACATAAAGCCAGTTAATAGGACATTATTTTAGGATTCAGATGTTAGCTCATATGATTGAGAAAACTCTTCATCTCTTCCTGTCAGCTTCCTCAATGGTAGAATATAGGTGGTAAACACTGAGTGTTCAAGGAATTTTAAGTAGTAAAGGGTTAATGTTCAATAGTGCTTGCTTAGATAACTCACAGACAAATAAGAATATTTGCATTTTAGGGTTGGTGTATTAGTCAGCCAACGGGATGCTGATGCAAAGTACCAGAAATTTGTTGGCTTTTATAAAGTGTATTTATTTGGGAGTAAAATCTTAGTTACAATGCCCTTAAGAGTCCAATGCAAGGTTCCATAAGTGATACTCACCAAAATCTGTTGCGAGATGGTGGGTGATCTCTGCCTCGTCACACCTTCCTCCTTCCTCTCCTGGATCCATGGGCCAAACTTCTGTCAACCGCAGGCTGGCATATTACTCAGCTGCCCTGTTCTCTTCAGCTGCAAACTATCAGACAAATGGCTCATCTCTCTTCCTAGGCTTCAGGACCAAAACTCTCTCCTTTTCTGTGTCTATGGATCCCTCTCTCTTCCTGTGTATCTTCATCTCACAAAGGGGTGGGGACTCAACCCTGAGTCACACCCTACTGACATGGTGAATTAAAGCCCTAATCTTAATATGCAATTTATCAAGACATGTTAGTTGAATCTAATACAATTGAAGGGCATCACACCCAGAGGAACAGACCAGTTTATAAACATAATCATTACCCTTTGGGCAGTTCATAAATAATCTCTAACTGCCACAGTTGGAAACCTTATTAGTTGGAAACCTTGTCAGTTTTTCATCTCCAGCCATTTAACACACAGTCCCTGAAGGGGTTCTTCTGGCTGGGGATGTGTTGGGGCTGTGTGAAGACATGCATTTGATGGTAGGTGAGGTAGGGAGCTTCACACCTTTGGATTCTCAGAGCCACCATAAAATGGCTTCTTGTAAGTTCCATGTGCCCTTGGAAGAATGTTATCTTTGGGTGTTGCCTTTCTGATCAGGGAATTGGAATCAAGTAAATCCTAGCAGAAAACAAAAGTTATAACCACTGTTCAAGGTTTATGATAACTAAAAATACTAAACTTATCATCCAAGACCTTAGAAAAGGGAGTAAATGTTTTGCAAATTGTCCCATTATACCCATTACCCATTACCCATTATCACTTTAGAGACAGTGTGTGTGACAAGGGGGTTTGAGAACATGGGCTTTCTATCACTTATCATCCATGAGACTTTTGGAAAGGTGCTTGTTCACTTCAGTCCTCAAGCAGGTCTCCTCACTTATAAATTGGGGATAATGTTAATACTACCTGTGTCATACAGTGCTCCTGAGAATTAAAAGAGCCTACCTGTGCAATTTTTAGCATAATGTCTCACATGCCAAGCTATCAAAACTGTTTTAGTGGTATAGAATTTCTCTAGAATGATGCAAATTGAGGAACTGAGACTAGGGTGGAAAGGAGAATTTTTACTCTGTAATTTTCCTACCATTTGAAATTTACACCAAATGCAGGTATCTTGCATACAAAAATAATTAAAATAGTAACTTGTTAGCTCTATCTAAATACAGGTTAGCCTTGAAACTAATATACTGACCATAATCTTTAATTAATCTTTTATTCATTGACCTTACTTTGTAATTTGGGTGTCCTTTGGGATGGGAAGGACGAATGATTTAGATAATCTCTTAAAGTAACTTGAACTGATACTTTCTTATTCAATAAATATTCCTGTAAAAAAAAAAAACAGGCATTCTTCAAACTCATTGAGGAATAATCTAGAATATAGATTAGCAGGAGATGAGATGAGGGTAGAGAATATGGAGTTAAGACTTATAATGTACAGAATTTCTATTTGGGATGACAGACCATTTTTGATAACAAATGGTGGTGATGGTAGAACAATATAATGAACATAATTAACAGCACTGAGTTATGTATTTGAAGGTGGTTACTTTTAGGTTGTATATATGATAAACACACACACACACAAAGAAATAGATATTCTGCTCATGTAGCACAATAGCAGGTACATAAATTTTTGTTGAAGTTAATGGTAAGGTTTCTTCCATTTGAAATGATTTCCCCTATTTTATTTACTAGTTCAAATAATTGTAACACAATGTGTCCTGATATTTTTGTTTAGAAAATAAGATCATTTCATTCCCAGTGGCCAGGTTCTGTGCAAGTGGAGTAAAACAAAAGGGTGAAGTGAGAGGAGATTGGATTCAAGAGGAAGTGGGACTTCAGCAAACAGAAGGAAGAAGGATAAATTTGGAAAGGTGGAGAGTAAGAGAGCAAGGCAACACTGACCTGAGGAGTAGATGCAGCATTGCACATACTGGCGGGAGCCAATTTAAACATGAAAAGAATCAGTTCATAGTCTTTGGCAAATATATGGTGTCATGTATCTGTCTTTGCTGTATCATACAGAACAATTGCAATACATTAAAAATGCCTGTAAAACTATTAAACTGTAGAGCAGAAAGTGAAAACCATTATGTAAACTATAGACCTTGGCTAATAGCAATGCTTCAATATTGGTTCATCCATTGTAAGAAATGTACCTCACTAATGTAAGATGCTAATAACAGGGGAAATTGTGTAAGTGTTTGGGGTTATATGTGACTCCCCTACATTTTAATGTAATTTTTCTGTAATCTGAAATTCCTCTAAAAATAAAGTTTATTACTACAAAAACATTCTAAAAAATTAAAAAGCAAAGCATTAAAAGGAAAAGGATGAAAAATAAATGAAGATCTGTGTGCTAGGGAGCTCGTTTCTATTGGGTTGTCACTGCTTACAGTTCTTCTCAGTGAACAGAGCTAAGGCATATATGAATATTCTGTGTATGTATATATCTTTATACATTTAGAAGTATGTGCATAAAGACAATTATATATATATATATATATATATATATTTCTATATATATATTTCTATATATATATATACCAAAACACAAATCCACTTCAAGGCCAGCTACTTACTTTGCAGGACCCAGTGCAAAATAAAAAGTGGTACCCCCTTCTCTAAAAGCAGGAAGAATGTGTCATTAGTGAAACTAAAATATAAAGCTTTTTCTTTTCTCCTGCAATATCTCTACTTTTCATATTTTTTTTCTTACTACTTAATATCATTCTAAGTAAAGAAAAATAAAAAATGTAAATTATTAGCATGAATTTTACTGCTCTGTATTTTGTACAGTGTCATTTTAAATACATGTATAAGAGTATTTAATTTGTATCTGTAATCACTAAATTACACAATTAATATTTCATAGCTCTTAATTCATTTTGCGTGTATGTGGCAGTTTGAGATTATTTATGAATTACAAAATGAGACATTATGTTTGTAACCTGGTCTGTTCCACTGGGTGTGACACCTTTTGATTGTATTAGATTTAGGTGAGATGCCTTTGATTAAATTATGCTAAGATTAGGGCCTTGATTTGACCACATCATTAGGGTGTGCAGGGTTGAGTCCCCATACATTTGGTGGGCTATATAAATGGGTGCTAAGTAAAGAACACAGAAGCAGACACACAGGAAAAGAGAGACAGCTCCATAGACATGTCACAGACATCAGGAAAAGAAATGTGCCATTTGCCTGATAGTTTACAGCTGACCTTGTGAAGAGACCAGAGCAGCTGATCTTGGAAAGAAACCAGCCTCAAGAAGAAAGATGAGTCTTATGCCTGCCTACAGCTGAGATTGGAAGAAGCTTGTCCCTCAGAGTCTTAAGAGGGAAGAGGAAGGCTGTATCCTCACAGATGTCACCTGTCATCCTTGCTTCAACATGTGGCCACAGACTTTGGGTGAGGAAGTACCTTCATAGAGACTCTTTTGGACCTTGTAAATATAAGCTATTAATCCAAATAAATACCCTTTATAAAGCCAACAGATTTCTGGTGCCTTGCATCAGCACCCCTTTTGGCTGAGTAATACAGAATTTGGTACCAAGATGTAAGGTGATGCTTCTGCAATTACCAAAATGCTGGAACAGTTCTATAAATAGGTAAGGGGTGTTTTTTTTTTGAAGGAATTGTGAGATGCTTAACAGGAAAGGCCTAGATTGCTTAGAAAAGATGTTGGTAAGAATATGGACCCTAAAGAGACTTTTGACAAGGACTTAGAAGTAAGTGATGAAACTATTATTGGGACCTGGAGGAAAGGTGATCTGTGTTTTAAAGTCACAGAGAACTTAGCAAGATTGTCTCCTGATGTGGTATGGAAAGCAGAATATGAAAACTATGAATTTGGACATTTAGCCAAACAGTTTTCTTAAATAAATGTGGAAAATGCAGCCTGGCTTCTCATCGCAGCTTATAGCAAAATATTAAAGAAAAGAGATAAGCTGATAACAGAATTGTTGGGCACACAAAAAATCAGAAACTGATTCCAGAAATCCCAAGACTCTGGAAATCAAGCCCCCAGAGGATAATGCCCCATTTGAGGGATTAATTGAGCTTGGAATTTATAAGCCAGGATTGAAAATGCAGCTATCCAGGAGAGATTTGTGGAAAGTTTTACTTCCTGATAGTTTGGATCACTGCTTCCTGCATGCTAAATGAACAAGATTTTTGAGAGAACTATATGAACAAAACCACTGTCAGCCTGGGCCAAAAGGAACATAGAGGGGAGAGATAGAAGGAGAAATGGCTTTAAGAGGAAATCCATAGCATGTGAGGTCTGGAATTAAGATATCTCTTTGGGCCAAGAGAAGGACCCCACCCATGTGTATGGAGAGAGTGAGTTTGCCCCAGCAGTTGAAGAGGTGGGTGTTCCAGCCTATTGTTCAGTGACAGTTTTTCCACTCCAGGCTTCAGAGAGGGTGGAACACATTCCTGAAGGGTTTGGGAGAGTGAGGTCAACATCCCATAGGTCTGAGAGTGGTGGGCTTGTCCACCATAGATTAGGGAAGACCAGGTTGCCAACTCATTACTCTGAGAAGATTGAGCCTGTATGCCAGAGATTATGGACCATGTTGCCTCTACCTCACTGTACTAAGGAGGTTCAGACTTTATCCCAGACATTGGTTAAAGTGGCCATCTGCCAACATTCTTGGAGGGTTATGTCTGCAGTTCAGTCATAACCTAGATGATTGATGATGGCGGAGCCAAGAAAATGGCCACCTGTGCAAAGGGTGAGTCCCCATGATGCCCCAGGGGGAAGAAACTATCATTTTGAGAATGGCTTTAAGAATTTGAAACATAATAAAGTATGCCTGGCAGCTTTTTGGAATTGTAGGGAACCAGTGACTTATTTCCATCCAAAATTCTCCTTATGGTAATGCAAACGTGTATGCTTTGTCTGTTCCTTTGAATTTGGGGAGCAGATAAATTGTTTTGTAAATTCCAGAGGTCTACAGCCAGGTGGGACTTTGCCCAAGGCAAACTCTATTTCTTTAAATTGATTGTGATATAATTTTGTACAAAACATTGTTACTGATTCAAGTTCTTTAATACTGCAATTTCTTTTTTGGAATTCAGAGGATACAGTGTGGAAGTTTGAGATTATTTATGAATTCCAAAAAGAGAGATTATATTTTTAAACTGTGTTCCTCTGAGTCTGATGCCCTTTGATTGTATTAGAGTCACTTGAGATGTCTTTGATTAAATTATGTTACTATTAGGGCTTTTAAAAACATTTTTATTGAAGCATATCATTTATACATGAACATACATAAACAATAAGTGTATTGTAAAAGTTGTGAACTTACAAAATAAACATGCATAACATCATACAGGGGTCCCCTACATCATCCCTCCACCAACACCTTGCATAGTTGAGATACATTAGTTAAAAACTATGCAAGAGAATCATCAAAATCGTACACTTGGTGAAATTTTCCCCAACCTGTCCTATTTCTTTTTAAAAAATCAATTTTATAGATACATATTAATAAAGCATACGATTTATCCAAAGTTTATAAGCAATGGTATTTGCTATAATCACATACTTGTGCATTCATCACTCCAAACATTATTAAAGCATTTTCATAACTTCAAGAATAATAATAAACAAAAATCAGGCAAGAAAAGAAGGAAATTCCTCCAATCTCAAGCTCTTTGTTTCCCTTGCTGTACATAGCTTCTATTTCTGGCTATTCTTGCAAAATTATTTATTTATTAAGGAGTTTTAATGAGATATATTCACATACCATATAACCTATCAAAAATGTATAATCATTGGCTTTTTTAGCTATTAAAAGTCCTTTACTGTAAAATTGTAAAATAAATAGAAAAATAGATTAAAAGAAATTACAAATTTTAAAAGAGATTGCAAGGCCAGATTAGATTTAATATAATCATTCATAAGAAATAGTATAGCAATGTTTATAAATGTAAATAATAATTCAAATATAAAAATTAATTATAACATAATTCTAATTTTTGTATTACAACTCTAACTATTGAATATAATAATCTCTAAGAATGAAATAAATTATTGGTTTAGTTATTTAATTTCTGTTAAGGCCATAATTTTTTCTGGATAATCAAATTCCTATTTGGGAATTCATCACATTTCATTGGAATGAATTACAGCAGATAAAAATATTCCAATTCATCATTTTATGCAGAAAAACTCAAAATCATTTTCAACAGTAGTGATGCTAAATCATCTTTGATGTAGATGGATTATTTTAATTAATGGGTATGCATAAGAAAATATTAAAGAAAAATAAAGTATCCAAAAATATATCACTTCTCAAGTCTTCCTCAATTAAAAGCAAGTGTTTATTTTGTATGAAGAAACTTACAGAATACTGATCACAGGAACAATTTGCTAGTTGCACTAATTATTGTTTATATACTATAATATTATTTTACATTTGTCTGGTATAATCCACTCTTTTATTTCTATTTGCATGGAATAACTTTTTCCAACTTTTCACTTTTAACCTGGTTATTGTTTCCTTACATCTGAGGTGGATCTTTTGTAGACAAAATATAAATGATTCATATTTTATGAAGATGGTGAGGGACTAATAGGCAGAGCTAAATGCTCTCATAAAAGCAACAGAGAAAGAGCCAGAAGCTGCCCAAGGGAGCTGCTTTGTAGGTCAGAGTACCAGGACAGTGCTACACCTACTCACAGGAGGATGAGGGACAGAGAGATGAAGAAGCTGAAATGACAAAGGTGAGTTACAAAAACCTCATAGCAGCCAGGAATGGCTACTTTCCCCCATCCCCAATATATTAAACTGGGGTAAAACTCCTGGTTTGCTGCAGCCAACTGAGAGAAACAGACATCTTCTTTCCTGTCAGCTGTTTCAAGGGAAAACGGAGGAGAATTTAGGATGCTTTTCTTCAGTGAATTTGGCCAGCAAAGCCCACTTTGAATCTCCACTCTACAGATGCAACACGGGAACACAGGAAAGCCAGGAATGAAAT
This sequence comes from Tolypeutes matacus, assembly GCA_026826555.1. Taxonomy (NCBI): domain Eukaryota; kingdom Metazoa; phylum Chordata; class Mammalia; order Cingulata; family Chlamyphoridae; genus Tolypeutes; species Tolypeutes matacus. The sequence goes on from JAKSZT010054120.1 coordinate 74,462, forward strand.
ACCTCCATGGAAAGGTTTGCTAACTAGCTACATCTACTGGCAAGTCTGGAAATTGCAAACTGTTCATGTTCTCTGTATTCAAACCATGGCAGAAAATCTGTGCTCCACTAGTGAGACCCTGGCTCAACTCTGAAAAGTCAAGCTGGGCAATTTTACAGACAGAATAAGTTGAATAAAATATCAAAGAAAATCTGTGGAAAAAATGAAACAATAGGCAAGAGAGAGAAATTGGCCAACAGAGTAAATTCATCAACATATTCAGATGCTTAGACTTCAGGAAAAAAGTACAAGCTATTCTAGGAAACAGGAAGTGATTGCCCAGCCAAAAACCAAACCAAATATCCTGAAGAATTACAGATTTTAAGACAATTAATCAGTGATAATCACACAATTCTCCTAAATCACTTCAAAGAAATAGAAAATATAATGAAAGACGTAAGGAATATTAAAAAGACACTGGGAGAGCATAAATTTGAGACAATTTGAAAGCCTGCAAAGAAAAGTGACAGACCGTATGGGAATGAAAGACATGATGGTTGACATTTAAAATATGTTAGAGAAACATAGGAGATTCAAATTGCTTGAAGACAGAATTAGTGGCTTTGAAGGAACATCTGAACTGGAAAAGACAGAAGAAAAGAAAGAGAAGAGAATGGGAAAAAGTGAAACAGTGTTTCCAGGAATTGAAAAACAATGCAAAACACACAAACATTCACATTATTGGTGTCCCAGAAGAAGAGAACAGAAAAGGACAGAAATAAAATATGAGGAACTAATGACTAAAAACTTCCCAACCCTTATGAAAGACATAAATATACATATACAAGAAGAACAACACACCCTAAACAGAATAAATCCAAGTAGACCAATCCTGAGACTCCTACTATTCAGATTAACAAATACCAGAGGTAAAGAGAGGTTTCTGAAAGCAGCAAAAGAAAAGGAAAGCACCACATACAATGGAAACTTGATAAGATTAAGTGCCGACCTCTCCTTAGAAACCATGGGGCTAGAAAGGTGTGGTTGTGCAGTGGATGGGCATGACAGTAGTACAGTGATGCCATTGGGTTGGGTGGTGCTGGTCTGTGAATGGTATAGGGTGGGGAGGATGAATTGGACTGCCCATGGAAATGGGGCAAGGGTTGCAAGATGGAGCAGGTGAACACTGGAGATTGGTGGATATGTGGTTGAAACTACAATGATAGGAATGCTTTTTTGGCAATATGGCAAGTTAAGGTTACTGGGTTAGGGTATTTGATGTGGGGGGCACTTGGGACAAAGCATAAGTGAGGCAGTCTTCTAGGGTGTGTGGAGATTTAATCTAGTCATAGTGTGTTATATCAGTTGGTGGAGACCTACATAATAAGCAGGAACTTGTTGGAATCCCATTCTGGGGAGATGTGCTATGTTCTCAAAGAAAGGAACAGGAGTCTCTTGAGAGCATGGGAAGTGCCTAATAGGGGAGGAAAGACCAGTGTTTCAAGCACTCAGTGCTGTTGAAAGTAATTATGAATCTTGTCCTTCAAGGAGAGAAACCTGGTGGTTGCCATGGGCCCTAAGGGAAGGGGGTGGGTGGAATAGAATAGATGGAACAGGGAGCATTTTGGGGGTGATGGAAGTGTTCTACATGATCTTGCCATGATGGGTACAACCCATGTGAAATTTCATCAAAATTTATCAACATAAATGGCCCAAAAAGTAAACCATAATATACTTTTGACCATAGTTAGTAGCTATGCTTCAATATTTGTACCTCAGTTGTAACAAATGTACAATTCATGTATGCAATATTATTAACAGGGCAAGGTGGAAATGGGGGAGGATATTGGATATATGGGAGTCCCCCGTATTTGATACATGACTTTTCTGTAACCTAAGACTTCTTTAAAAACAAAATGAAAACATCAAGACAATTTTAAACAGAATAAAATGTAACTATACAAGCAGAACAACAGATCTTACAGTGGTGAAAGGTAAAATGTCAAAGAATTGTTTTAATATTTTTTCATCATTTTTATTATTTTAAAAACTTTATTTTTATCTTTAAAAATTTTTGTATTCCCTTATTTTTAAAACTAGCATTATTATTTCATTGTCTTATTAATTATATTTGGCTATTTTATTGGCTTCATTTGTGCAGAGGTTTTGGATCACAGAAGGGTTACAATGGTGGCAGGGGAGGATCATTTGTGTCCGGTGTCAGTGATGGGGGATACATGGGAAGAAGCTCACCTGGGTATACATATAAGGCATATAAATGTGTTCAAATGTTCATGGAGCCTTGTCATGGTGGGTGGAGATTCACACAGTAACTGAAAGACTATTTAATTCCCATGCTGGGGAGCTCTGCCACATTCTCTAGTGAGACAGCAAGAATCACTTGAATACAGTGGCAATGACTATTGAAGGAGCATGGTCCACCGATGAGCCCTTGATATTGATGACTGTGCTTATGAAACTTTACTCATGAAATTGAAACTTAGCCTAGTATTATAGGGTGCCTTAGAGTTACCTCTTGTGGGCCTCATTATTGATGAAATATGGCCTCTCTCTAAGCTGAACTGGTCATATTAATGCATTACCTTCCCCCCGAAATGGGACATGATTCCCGGGGATGAGCCTCCCTGGCACTGAGGGATTACTACCAAGCACCAACTAGCAATGCAACTGGAAAAAGACCTTGACCAAAGGGGGAAAGGTAAAGGCAAATTATATGGCTAAGAGACTTCAAAGTTAATCTGGAGGTTGCTCCACAGGATACACTTATGCACCTTTCAGCAGGATCACATTGACTGCTTAAATAAGTACTACCTCAACTAACAGGGCACCTGACAGTTCTGGAGACATCCAGACACTTTAGTCGGGGCAGATAGCTCAGGAGTTAGGCAACTTTCCAGTGGGCACTACTTGGGATTTTATGCTCCCCAGTGTGACAGAGTTGTGGTTTCCCTACACATGGCTCTTCTGTCCTTCTATTTGAACTTATAGTTAGTACTAGAGTTTGTAGGTGTATGTCCAAGAGTCTTAATTCTTTTGGCTGTCCCTGTGTCACCTGGGCCCTGAATCTCAACAGATTGCAAAACCTAATCTCTAGTTCATTGGTCTCACATAGGAAAACTAACAAAGATGTGATGATGGAAAACCACCATACGAAGGAGCTGAGAGAGTCTACAACTGCAAGCAAGTGATTCCCATCCATTGGCCCTATGAGATTGAAGCTCCCTCTTAATTAGAGGTGGCATAAACATCACCATCACAGAATCCCAGGATTGAGGAATAAACTATGGACTAGAGTAGACTTACTGGTATTCTACTATAGACTTATTGTGATTCTAGCAGTGGAAGAAATTATATCATTGATATAATTGGCCACTGGAGGTTCAGAGAGCAGGGAGAGGGGAAAACAGGTATAATATAGGGGCATTTTCAGGACTTGGGAATTGTCCTGAATGACATTGCAATGACAGATACAAGCCATTATATATCTTGCCATAACCCACAGAATTGGGTGGGAGAGAGTATAAACTACAATGTAACCTGTAATCCATGCTTTGGCACAATTTCCCAATATGTGTTCAATGTTAATGAATGTACCACACAAATGATGGATGTTGTTAATTTTGGAAAGTGTGGAAGATGTGGGGAGAGGGGCATGTGGTAATCCCCTATATTTTTTATGTAACAGTTGTGTAATCTAAGTATCTTTAAAAATAAAAACCTAAAAATAAGAAATGCAGTTGGGATTCATAAACAACAAAGATGAACCAAGAGGAAAGTATGTGGGTTGAAGTAAGCTAGACACAAAAGGACAAATATTGTATGGTCTCATAGTATGAATTAAATACTATGAATAAATTCATAACATTAAGATATAGAGTATAAGGTAGTAGGAGACTGAACATGGGTTGAGAAGGGGAAGCTAATGCTGAATATATGTAGAATGTTTAATAAGTTTCTTGGCAAATGGAAGTGGATAGAGTTGATGGTAACACATTATAGTGAGTATAACTAAAACTGTTGATTTATGAGTGTGATTGTCAAGGAAAGAGGTACTCTAGAGACATAAATGTCAATTTAAAGGAAGCTAGAGGGTAATCTAGGGACTGTATAACCTGGTGATTTGGGTGGTAGATGAGATTGTAGTTTATAGTACAAATACAAGAATGTTATTGTATTATGAGGTGTTAAGAATATGGCAATGTATGGGAAAAACATGTTATGTAACTTATGGACTATAGTTAGTAATATTGTAATACATTGGCAGCAATGAAAGACATTACTATATCAATTCTAAGGACCAATAATTGGTGGGAGTAATATGATATGGGACTTTTACTTTTCCAGTCATGAAAAAGTTTGAAAATTGACTAAGGTGAAGAGAGCACAACTCTGTGATGAAACTGAGAACCACTGAGTTTACACTTCAAATGGATTGTATAGGACATGAGACATTAGACTACTGTGAATCCTTTGTGGATTATGGATTATGGTAAACAGTACAAATATGAGAATGTTTTCTCATGATTTATAAAAATATTCAATACTAATATATGATGTTTATAATCAGAAGATTTGTGGGAATAGTCAACAAATATATGCTATGGACTATAATTAACAGCAATATTTTGATGAAGTTCTTCCACCATTTGTAAAAAATGTGTCAAAACAATGCAATGTCTTGGTGGTGGGTTGAAGTATGGGAATCCTGTATGTTATGCATGATTGTTTGTAAACCCACAACTTCTCTAATAAAAATAAGTTTACAGAAAAAAGAAAGACCAGATTTAGAAGAGATACTAAAGGGGTTGCCACTGCCTGAAAGGAATAAACATAGGTCAGAGATTTGGAAAAGAGTTTAGAAATGAAGATTATTAGGAAGGGTAAACTAAAGGATAAGGAGAAGACAATAGAATGGTATGACAACAGAAAAATGAAGGACAAAATGGATAAAGAAAGTAAAGCCTTTACAATAATAACATGGAATGTTAATGGATTGAAATCCCCAATCAAAAGACATAGACTGATAAAATGGATACAAAATTAATTTAGGGCTTTGATTCAACCACATCATTAGGGCATGCAGGATTGGGTCCCCACCCCCTTGGTGGGCTATATAAATGGGCATCAATCAAGAACATAGAAGCAGACACATGAGAAAAGAGACACAGCTCCATAGGCATGGCAGAGGCCCTGGGAAGAGAAATGAGCTATTCACCTGATAGTTTAGAGCTGACCTTGTTAAGAGACCAGAGCAGCTGATCCCAGAAAGAAATGACCCCCATGAAGAGAGATGAGCCCAATGTCATCCTACAGCTGAGATTGAAAGAAGCTGGACCCTCAGAGCTTTAAGAGGGAAGAGGAAGTCTGAACTCTCACAGACATCTCCCAACATCTTGTTTCAACATGTGGCAACAGACTTTGGATGAGGAAATACCTCTTATGGTACCTTGAGTTGGACTCTGTAGGACCTTGTAACTGTAAGCTATTACCCTAAATAAGTACCCATTATAAAAAGCCAACAGATTTCTGGTACCTTGACATCAGTAACCCTTTTGGCTGGCTAATACAATGTATTTTGTTCTTCCTAGAATATTTAAAGCCCTACACAAAACTAACACAACTGTTTTATTCTTTTTTTGCTTTTTGATAATGTGCATATTTGAGCAACATTCTCTACCTTTTCCTCAGTGATGAATAAGGAAAGGCTGAAGAAAAGGAACTATTATTTGCCCTATCTTTCCCTTTCCTTCTGTCAGCATTTTCACTGTAAGTGGTTGATGAATAGAGGGCAACATGAGTAGAAAGGACATGATAGGGATCCTTGGTTATTTTGTGCTTTTTAGGAGGTCATTCTCTTCCTTCTACCTTGGAATTAAGCTCTAGTTATAAAGGAAAGTGTGGCCTCTTGGAGCTGTTAGCATCCCCTTTACTCATACAGGCAACATGCTTACATTTGAACTCACATTGAGTCTTGCTGAACCCCCACCAATCATAAGTTCATTGTAATTTTATGCTTATGCAATGTTGTGAATGCTGTATGCATTTTCTCAGTTGAGATGATATGTGTATTCAGCTACTGAAGGTGGAATGGAAAGCATGATACCATATAGTTATGGTATGGTTTTATTATCAGTAACTAGGAGTTGTCTGAATAGACAATTATTGCCAGAGAGGATAACATAAAATTGTCTCTTTAAATACAGAAATGTCCTTTTGACTTGCTTACCACTCTGCATAGTCAGTTCAATTAATTTTAGCACTTGAGAGTTAAAAGGTTTAAAGAATTTCTGAATCTACTATTTTTTTTAAATTATCATCATTATCATTATTTTAATTTAATGGCAAACCTAGAACTTGGTAAAATACATTTAAAAAACCTGGCTGGTGAGAATTAGCATGGGGATCTTTATCCTTAATGGCCTCCACCTGGACTCTTGTCCATTTGCCTGTGGTTGAAATAAACCTTGAATTGCCCCTTGGTGAAATTAAGGCACTGCCTACAGCTGCTATCCTGGTGATCTCTATGTGGAGACAATGACCTTCTCTCAATGCACATTTTAGTTCATCCTACAAACCCTGACTGAACTCAACTCATGATGTGAACTCAGTTCATGGTGTGAACTGCCTATAGTTTGCAATATGATATATGCACAGTTGTCAAAGGGAAATCCCAAATGCTTTCCTGACCAATATTTATCAAAATCAAGAAATAATATTTATAGAAGTTGGTCTGAAGGAAGGCAGCTTTGTACATCACATGTTAATACTTCAATAAATAGTATAATTTTCCATCACTATCATCTGCTTCTTCCTATATGTTGTTAAATTGTAGTTTATATATTATGATAAATATGCTCCATTTGTTCTCTTACCTTGGTGCTCACATTTTGAGGCAAGAGATATTTCTGGCTATGGGTCTTTTGTGATTCCTGGGCTCAGAAATAAATCTTAAGGTTTTTGTTGTGTACTGCAGAACCTTGCTTATTTTGTCAAGTAGTCTCCAATTCAGGAGTTTTAGGGCCTGCTACAGGATGAATCTTAATTCTATACAAAGTTACCTTCCAGACACTTTAAACCTGCTGGGTCCTGATTGGAGGTAAAAAATGTTATTTGTGTTATTTCTCAAGAGTCCAATATATAGCTAATTTTGATCTCAAAGAGGTGGCATGATGTAGTGATTAAATCCATGGACTCTGAAGTCAGAAAGGGTAGGAATTTTTAATTTTTAAAGAAGCTTTAGATTACATAAATATTACATCATAAACATTGTGGAGGGGAGACCACGTGGCTCAGTCGTTGTGCACATGCTTCCCACATACAAGGTCCTTGGATTAATCCCCAGCCACAGTACCTCAAAAAATATATAGAGGGAAGGCGGCCAAGGTGGCGTTAGTGTAGGAGGGCACACACTGCAAGCTCCCAGAGCAAGGCGGATTGTGGACGGGGTCCTGCCCGGGGGTCTGTGCTGTGCATGCGTGGAGTGAGAAGCTTGGGACATCTACCTGCGCGGATCAGCGGCGTGGACAGAACGGTGGAGATTCGTGAGTTTTGAGGCTGTCGGTGGAGGTTGGCAGGGGCGGCTGAGCCCCACGGTTAGGGGAAAAAAAATTAAATTAAATGGCCATTTGGAGCCGTGGGCGGGGCAAAAAAGTTTTATTTTCTGGGGATCTGGCTGCCTGGCGCCCCTTGGACCTTGTGTGAACAGAACAAACGAGCTAATCAGCACCTGGGGAACTGGAGCAGGGATTTTGGTCGGGGAACAGAGCTGATTTCCCTAGCCACCCAGGGATAAGACCCAGGCTGCTGCGAAGCCAGGAAGAAGGGACACTTCCCAAAAAAGGGAGGGTTCTATTGGAAGACAGGGAAAGGTATTTTACATTTTTAGACATCAATCTGGCTGCCTGCACCACCCCATAGCTTTGGGGAGCAGATAAGCTGACCTGAAGCAGCATTAGGCTTAGAGCAGATGCGAATCTGCACTCAAACTGATTTACTGAGAAGCCCAGTGACGCTCGAGCTCCGCTCCAGAAGGGGCAGAATCGGCCATCTTTAGCACTCCTCACTGACTAACAACAGAGCTACAGCTAATCTGGGGAGTCCAGAAAGTGGGACATGCTTGATTAATTTCCACGGGCCCAGCTAGGGTCCCTTCCGTAAGGGTATGGTCTAGAGGAGGAATTATTTTGGGTCAGGATTTGGCTAAAAAAATAAAAATTAAAAAAAAATTGAGGTCACCTCAACAAATGAAAAATAAATTCTTTTTAATTTAGTTTAATAGCTAAAAGTTGCTTCAGGACCTGCATATAGAACCCTGTGGGGAAATTGATTGAAAAACACAAGTAGGCAGGAAGGATCCACGTGGACACTAGGGGAATCATTGACCCCCCCCTTAGATCTGTTTGACTGCTTGCCTGTGTGGATCTTTGGTTTCTCTCTGTTACTTTCTGGTCTATTGCTATTATTTCCTCTTTCCTCCCCCATTCCTTTTTCCTTCTATATTTTTTTTAAATAGGTGCTGCCAGCTTGTTGCTTGTTTGCTGGGCTTCTTATTCAGTAATTTCCCACTCACTGTATATATTGGTTCTGTATTAAAAACTATCGCTTATCCTTCCCGCATCTTTCTGCCTTCTGTTTTCTGTTGTGGCTCTTAGAGAAAACATTTTTTATAGGCCCACAGCTTAAGGGTGGCAATTTCTATTCCATCTATTTTGTTTTCTTCTTCTTTTATTTATTTATTTATTTATTATTAGTATTAACTTTTTCCTTTCAGAACATTCTTTACTATTTCTCTCCCTCCTCATAATTCTAGCCTTCAAAATCACTATATATATATTCCTCCATTTGTTTTACCAGTCCATTGTAGGAACTCCATATGTTTTCCTAGTACTCTACACTGCCAACACAAGTTAAATATCCATATCCTTAAGTCTCATTTTGCCCCTCTTCTAACTTTTATCAATATTTCTATTATCCTTCTGGCTTCCTTACATCTATTGATTCCCCTGACCCTAACCTTATGCCCTCAAGGGAACATAGAAAGAAGCAAGGAATTAAAATAAGAAGAAAAACTGACAAAGAGAAAACTTAACTCACACGCAGAACCAACAACTAAATAAAATTCTAGAGCATAGAGAAAAGCTAATCAACTGAACAAACCCATCAAGATAATATGATGACCAGAGGGCAACAGAAAAATATAAATGATTCCGAGAAACTGGAAAACATGGACCAATCCAATGCACAAAATAAAAACCAGGAAGCATGCAGAACATCGAACAACTAATCAAAGTTATGCAAACAAATATCATGGACCAACTTAAAGAACTGAAGGAAGAGATTAAGGATATAAAGAAGACACTGGGAGAACATACTGAAGAAATAGCTAACACGCCTAAAAAGGTAATGGATATGATGGTGAACAAAAGCACAAGTCAAGAAATGAAAAAGATGCTGGATTCACATTGCAGCAGATTTGAACAGGCAGAGGAAAGAATTAGTGATATAGAAGACAATATATTTGAAATCAAAGAGATTGTAGAAAAGATAGACAAAAAGACAGAAAAAATCCAGCGTGGTCTCAGGGCATTGACCGATAATACAAAACGCACAAAAATATGCATTATGGGCATCCCCGAAGGAGAAGAGAAGGGAAAGGGAACAGAAGGAGTGTTGAAGGAAGTTATGGCTGAAAACTTCCCAACTCTATTGAGAGAGATGGATGTGCAGATCCAGGAAGCACAGCGCACCCCAAATAGTATAAACCCCAACAGGCCAACTCAAAGACATATACTTGTCAAATTGTCCAATGCTCAAGACAAAGAGAAAATACTCAAGGCAGCAAGAGAAAAGAGAACCATCACATACAAGGGAAGCACAATAAGATTAAGTGCTGATTTCTCAGCAGAAACCATGGAGGCAAGAAGACAGTTGTATGACATAGTCAAAACACTAAAAGAAAAAAACTTCCAGCCACGAATTCTCTATCGAGCAAAACTGGCATTCAAAAATGATGGAGAGTTCAAAATAGTCACAGATAAACAGCAATTAAGAGAGTATGTCAAGAAGAAACCAGCACTTCAAGAAATACTAAAGGAATCTCTACAAGTTGAAAGGAAAAAACAAAGGAGAGAGAGTTGGAGGAGAGTTTAAAAACAACTGGAAAGTCAAAAAGAGAAACAAAACAACATATGACATACATTAACCCAAAGAAAAAATGGCTGAAGTAAGAAATTCATTACGAGTAATAACACTGAATGTTAATGGATTAAATTCTCCAATCAAAAGACACAGATTGGCAGAAAGGATAAGAAAATATGATCCATCTATATGCTGTCTACAAGAAACCCATCTTCGACCCAGGGATTCAAGGAGGCTGAAAGTGAATGGCTGGAAAACCATTTTACAAGCTAACAATAGCCAAAAAAGGGCAAGAGAAGCTATTCTAATATCAGACAAAATAGACTTTAAATGCAAAACTATTGTAAGAGACAAAGATGGACACTACATATTAGTAAAAGTAGTAATCTCTCAAGAAGAGAGAACAATGGTCAACATTTACACACCTAATCGAGGTGCCTCAAAATATGTGTGGCAAACTCTGGAAAAACTAAGAGGAGAAATAAATTCCTCTACAATTATAACAGGGGACTTCAACACACCACTATCATCATTAGACAGAACATCCGGGCAGAGAATCAATAAAGAAACTAAGGCACTCAACAATACATTAGAAGATTTGGACTTTAATAGACATATACAGAACACTACACCCGAACACAGCGGGATTTACTTTCTTCTCGAGTGCACAAGGAACATACTCCAAAATAGACCACATGCTAGGCCACAGAACAACACTCAATGAATTCAGAAAGATTGAGATTATACAAAGTAATTTCTCTGACCACAACGGAATGAAGTTGGAAATCACTAAGGGCCAGAGAAACAGGTTAGGCACAAGGATATGGAAGTTAAACAACACACTCTTAGAAAAACAGTGGGCCAAAGAGGAAATCTCAAAAGAAATCAGTAACTACCTTGAAACTAATGAAAACGACAACACAACATATCAAAACCTATGTGATGCAGGAAAAGCAGTCCTGAGAGGGAAGTTCAAGCCATTAATTCATATATAAAAAAAGAAGAAAGAGGCAAAATTGAAGACCTAAATGCACACTTGGAGGAATTGGAAAAACAACAACAAACTAAACCTAAAGGAAGTAGAAAGAGGGAAATAACAAAGATTAGAGCAGAAGTAAATGAAATAGAGAATAAGAAAGCACTGGAAACAATAAACAAAACCAAAAGCTGGTTCTTCGAGAGTATCAATAAAATTGACAAACCCTTAGCCAGACTAACAAAGAAAAAGAGAGAACAGATGCAAATACATAAAATAAGGAATGAGCAAGGTGATATCACTACTGACCCCAAAGAAATAAAGAGTATCATAAGAGGATACTTTGAAAATTTATATGCCAACAAGAATGACAATTTAGAGGAAATGGACAAGTTTCTAGAAACCCACAAACAGCCGACATTGATGAAAGAAGAAATAGAAGAACTCAACAGTCCAATTACAAGTAAAGAGATAAACTCAGTCATTAAAAACTTCCCAACTAAGAAGAGTCCAGGACCAGATGGTTTCACAGCTGAATTCTACCAAACATTCCGGAAAGAGTTAACACCAATTCTACTTAAGCTCTTCCAAAAAATAGAAGTAGAAGGAATATTACCTAACTCATTCTATGATGCCAACATTACCCTAATACCAAAACCAAATAAAGATACCACAAGAAAGGAAAATTACGGACCAATTTCTCTAATGAACCTAGATGCTAAAATCCTTCACAAAATACTTGCTAATCGCATTCAACAACATATCAAAAGGATTATACACCATGACCAAGGGGGTTTCATCCCAGGTATGCAAAGATGTTTCAATATAAGAAAATCAATCAATGTAATACACCACATAAACAGAGTGATAGAAAAAAATCACATGATCATCTCTATAGATGCAGAAAAAGCATTCGACAAAATACAGCACTCTTTCCTCATAAAAACACTACAAAAGATAGGAATAGATGGAAACTTTCTGAAAATGACAAAGGGTATATATGAAAAACCCAAAGCTAACATCATTTTCAATGGAGAAATCCTAAAAGCCTTCCCTCTGAGATCGGGAACAAGACAAGGATGCCCACTATTACCACTCCTATTTAACATTGTCTTAGTAGTACTTGCATGAGCACTGAGACAAGAAAAGGACATAAAATGCATCCAGATTGGAAAAGAAGAAGTAAAAATTTTATTATTTGCAGATGACATGATCCTATACATATAAAGCCCTGAGAAATCGACAAGAAGGCTTCTAGAACTTATAAAGAAGTTCAATAATGTTGCAGGCTATAAGATCAACCCTCAAAAATCAGTAGCATTTCTGTTCACCAATAACCAGCAAACTGAGGAGGATATCAGGAAAAAAATACCATTTACAATAGTAAATAAAAGAATCAAATACCTAGGAATAAATTTAACTAAAGATGTAAAGGACTTATATACAGAAAACTACACAACACTGTTAAAGGAAATCAAAGAAGATTTAAATAAATGGAAAAATATTCCCTGTTCATGGATGGGAAGACTAAACATCATCAAGATGTCTATCCTACCCAAACTAATCTACAGATTTAAGGCAATCCCAATAAAATTCAACACTATATTTTTTAAGGAACTGGAAAAACTAACCACAAAGTATATTTGGAGAGGCAAGAGGCCCCGAATTGCCAAAGATATATTTAAAGAGAAAAATGAAGTTGGAGGTATCACATTACCTGACTTTAAAACATGCCCATTTTTTGAATGTCCCAATCCACTAATTATATTTTATTTTGTTTTTTTCTTTGTTTGATTATTTGTTTTTTTTTCTCCTCTTTTTTTTTCCCCCTGAATTTCCTTATGTTTGTCTCTTGCATGTAAGCTTCTCACACTTGTTTCTTTTTCCCAGTAAGTGTATTTGATTATTTTATGGACTAAATGTTCATGGAGGATTTGGATCACAGAAGGGTTACAAGGGGTACTGCGGGGGATTATTGGGGGTGGTGTCTGGGGGGGGTTCGTGGGGGTTGATTCATCCGAATATACATGAAAGATATACAAAATCGTTCAAAGGATTGGGGGATGGGGCATGGTCACGATGGGTGGATAATCATACAATAAATGAGGGAATCTGAATTCCCCACCTGGAGAGCTCTGCCACAGTCTCCAAAGGAGCAGCAGTAGTCCTCTGAGAGTAGGGACAGTGCCTGTGAAAATAGGATGACCCACTGATGTGTTTTTTTTTATTGATGACTACCCTTGTGAGTCTTTGCTCTTGTAAATGAGACTTAGCCTGCAGTTGTGGGGTGCTTAAGGGTTGCCACCTGAGAGCCTCCTTGTTGCTCAAATGTGGCCTCTCTCTAAGCCAAACTCAGCATATGATTGCATTACCTTCCCCCCAATGTGGGACATGACTCCCGGGGATGAGCCTCCCTGGCAACGAGGGATTAATACCAAGTGCCAACTGGCAACACAACTGGAAAAAGACCTTGAATAAAAGGGGGAAATGGTAAAGACAAATGAGTTCAAGTGGCTAAGAGACTTCAAAGAGAGTCGGGAGGTCATCCCAGAGGTAACTCTTACGCACACCTCAGTAGGAGCTCATAGAACATCTAAATGCCTATCACCCCACACAGAGGGGTTCCTGAGAGCTCTGGAGACACCCAGGTCCTATATAAGGGGGGATAGCCCCAGAGACTGGTGCCTTATCAGTGGGCTCTATTTTGGAATCTGTGCTCCTGAGAGTGACAGAATTGGACTCAAATAAGTCCTCCCTGCACATGGTTCACCAGTCCCTTCTATTCAAACCTACATGTGATGCTGGATTTTTAGGTATACTTCCAGAGACTGGAGCCTCCGGCTTACGCATGTGCCAGGTGTGCATGAAATCTCGGTGGAGCTGCAACTCCTACCCTATAGCTCAATGGACTCATCCAAGTCACCTGGGGAGGAGACAACGATGGGCAATGGCCATCCCAGGGAATGGAGAGGGCCTGCATCTGCAGGCAGGATCATCCCACCCACCATATCCATGGGATATAAGCCCTCTCTCACTTGGAGTTGTAGTGGACATCACCATCCCAGTCCCCTCAGTATTGGGGGAAGAACTGTGGACTAGAGTGGACTTGATGGTATTCTCTTGTTCACATATGGTGATTCTAGCAATGGAAGAAATTATAACAATGAGGTGGAGCCAGTGGTCACTTGACACTTTTGGGGTAGGAAGGGGATGAGCAGTTGAAATACAGGGGCTTCTTTGGGAGTTAGAGGTTGTCCTGAGTACCGTTGTGGCAATGGATGTAGGCCATTTTAAATCAGCACACACCACTCAGAACTGAGCGTGACAGAGTGTGGTCTACGGTGTGAACTGTGGTATATGGTTGGTGGCAAGGCTCCAGGATGTGTAAGTTCATTGAGGGTGGTGGGCCACACTTGTGGGAGATGTTTGTGTGGGATGTGGTGGGAGGTGGGCAACATGGGAATCCCAGTGGGTTCCGTGTAATATTTTGGGTAATCTAAGCACCTCTTAAAATATATGTATGTATATATATATATATAACATTTATGTAAGCAAATACACATATATGCATGTATATTTATATATCATTTTGCAAATGTTTGTACGTATTGTGAGAATTTTGATTTTTACCCACAATAAAAATAAATAAAAAATTAAATATATATATATAGAGGATTCCCATATACTTCAACCCTTCCATCTCCCACACTTTCACCCATTAAGAACATCTTTCATTAGTGTGGTTCATTTGTTAAAGCTGATGAACACATATTGAAGCATTGCTACTAACCATGGTCTATAGCTTACATTATAGTTTACATTTTGCACCTCATAATTTTACAGGTTTTGAGAAAATATATAATGGCCTCTACCTGTCAGTGCAATGTCATGCATGACAATTCCAATATCCCAGAATTTCTCCATGTTACAACTATTCTCTCTCCTTCAACTCAGAGCCTCTGGTGACCACTGCCTTTATATCAATGATACAAGTTCTTCCATTGCTAGAAGAATAATAAGTCTGCTTTAGTCAATAGTTTCTTTCCCCCTTATGTTTGTTAATTCCTCAATTGTGAGGATTAGGGATGGTAATACCCCCTCTGTTTCTGATTGAGAGGGAGCTCAGATCCCATGAGGCAGATGGATGGGACTGTCTTGCTTCCAGTTGTGGATAATCTCTGTGTTTTGAGATGGGCATTGTCCATCATCATTCTTTTGTTAGTTGTCCTGAGCAAGTCCAATGAACTGGAGAGTAGATGTTGCAATTCTGCTGAGATTCGGTGCTCAACCAGCATATGAACAGACTGAAGATTTAAATCTCTGACACATATAATTAAGGAGTATAGTACTAATTATAGGTTTAAATAAATGTGGCAGAAGATCCATGTGTAAGAAAATTAAAATGAGTCTAACTCATACATTGAGGAGATGGGTTATCTTATATTCCAACTTAAGGCTTACTAATGGGGTGCCAATTTCCTGGTGCTGTCTGCTCTACCTATAGTGTCTAGATGTCTCTAGAGCCCTTAGGTGTATCCCTAATTGAGGCACTGTTTACTGTGGCTGTCAGTGAGATCCTGCTGAGATGTGCATAAGCATAACCTCTGGAATGACCTCCTGATTCACTTTGAAATCTCTTAGTCATAAAAACACATTGTATTTAATATTTCCCCCTTTGGTTCAAGGTCTTCTCCCAAATGCATATGTATTTGGTGCTTTGTAATAATCCTTTGGTGCCAGGGTGGCTCATCCCCAGAAGTCATGTCCCCTGCCAGGGGGAAAGTAGTGAGTTTATATGCTGAATTTGGCTTAGAGAGAGGCCACATTTGAGCAACAGGGAGACTTTCAACTTGTAACTCTTAGGCAATATGTAATTCTAGGTTAAGTTGCAATTTCCTAAGGACAATATTCATAAGTATAATCATCAATATTCAGGGCCTCCTGTAATGGTCTTTCCTCCTTCACTAGGCACTGTCCAGGTACTCAAGGGATTCTCAGTGTTCTATTAGAGAATGTAGCGGTCCCTCCAAGGATGAGCATTCAATATTCTTTCAGTTATTGTGTGGATCTCCACCCACCAAAACTATAACTCATGACTACTTGAACATATTCATATGCCATAGGGACATACCCAAGGTACACCCCTCTCCACACATACATCCTCCATCACCAACACCCCAAACCAGTGATCCTCCTCTGCCACAGTTGTGACCCTTCTGTGATCCATAATTTAACCTGAAACAAAAATATAAGTAATTAAATTATTAGTAATAATAAATAACAAATGTAAAATAAAAATTGTTTCATTATTTCTTTCATCACTATAAGATGTGTTGTCTTTTATGTACAGTGATAACATCTTCCGTATGTTCCCCCAGTGTCTTATTTTTTTCACTTTAACTTCAAAGAAGCTTGAGGTCACAGAAAAGTCACATAGAAAATATAGGAGACTCTCCTATACCTAGCCCCCTCCTCCTCTTCTATTCACCCCTATTATTAACATTTTACATGTGCATGATACATTTTTTACAATTGATGGACAAATATTGAAGCATTGCTACTAACCATAGTCAATAGTTTATATTATGGTTTACATTTTACACTGTATGCTTTTATAACATTTTTTATTTTTTATTTTTTAAGATACTTAGATTACATAAATGTTACAGAAAATATATAGGGATTCCCATATGGCCTGCTCCCCACACCTTCCACTCCCTCCCACATAATCAACATCCTTCATTAGTGTGACACATTCATTGCTTTGATAAATGCATCCTGGGACATTGCCACTGAGCATGGACCATAGTTCACAATGTAGTTTAGACTCTCTCCCACAAAATTCTGCATGTTATGGGAAGATATAAAATGGCCTACATCTGTTGTTGCAATGTCACTCAGGACGATTCACAAGTCCCAAAAAAATCTCCCGTATTACACGCGTTTTTCCCTCTCCCTGCCCCCAGAGGTCACTGCAGACACATCAGTGTTGTAATTTCTTCCATTGCCATAATCACAATATGTCTGTAGTAGAATACTGGTAAGTCCACTCTAGTCCATAGTTCATTGCCCAATCCTGAGGATTCTGGGATGGTGATGTCCACTCCACCTTTGATTGAGATGGGGCTTTTTCCCATGCAGCTGATGGATGGGATTTTCTTGCTTGCAGTTGTGCTCTCTTGTTTCCTTGGTATGGTGGTTGTCAGTCCTCACTTCATTTTTAGTTGTCCTGGGTGAGTCCAATGAACTGGAGAGTAGGTGTTGCAACTCCACTGAGTCTCAAGGCCCAGCTGGCACATGGACAGCCCAAAGTTTCCAGTCTCTTGGACATACAGCTACAAACTCCAGCTCCAAGTAAAGGTTTAAATAGAATGGACAGGTAAGACATGTGTAGGGAAGCCATAATTATGTCCAATTCTGTCGCTCTCAGGAGCACAAACTCCAAAATAGGGCCCACTGGCAGGGCACCAAACTCTGGATCTATCTGCCCTGACCATAGGATCTTGGTGTCTCCAGAGTCCTCAGGAGTCCCACTATTTGGGGTAGTATCTACTTTGGCAGTCTATGAGATCCTGCTGAGATATGCATAAGTGCTCCTTCCAGGATGATCTCCCCACTCACTTTGAAGTATCTTAGCCATATAAACTCATATGTCTTTACATTTTCCCCTTTTTATTTGAGGTATTTTTCCAGTTGCATTGATAGTTGGTTCTTGGTAGTAATCCCTCTGTGCCAGGGAGGCTCAACCCAGGAATCAAGTCACACATGCGGGGGAAGGTAATGCATTTATATGCTGAGTTCAGTTTAGAGAGGGGCTACATTTGAGCAACAAGGAGGCTCTTATGAGGCAACTCTTAGGCACCCCACCACACTAGGCTAAGTTTCAATTTCAGGAGCAAAGGCTCATTAGCATAGTCATCAATATAAGAGGCCCATCAACATATCATCCTCCTTCACCAGCCATTGTCCCTGCATCTGGGGGACTGTTGCTTCTCCACTAAAGAATGTGTCAGAGGTCTTCAGGATGGGAATTCAATATTCTCTTGGTTATTGTGTGAGTCTCCACCCACTGTGACAATGCCCCATGATCATTTGAATATATTTATATACCTTGTATGTATTCCCAGGTGAACTTCCACCCATGTATTCCCCATCACTGACACCCCACACCAATGATCCTCCCCTGCCCCAATTGTAACCCTTCTGTGATCCAAAGCTTCTTCAGAAATGAAGCCAATAAAATAGCCAAATACAATTAATAGGAAAATGAAATAATAATGATAGGTTCAAATATAAGAAATAAAATACATAAAAAATTTTAAAACCTAAAAAAAATAAATTAAAAGATTGGGATATTAAAAAATAATGAAAGATATTAAGAAAAAAATTTTTTGAAATTTTGCCTTTCATCACTGTAATATCTGGCATCCCGTATGTACAGTGACATTTTCTTCCATTTATTTCCCACTGTCTTACATTTTTTCATTTTGTTTCAGAGAAATTTTAGGTCACAGTAAAGTCACATGCAGAATACAGGGGACTCCAATATACCCAACATCCTCCCCCTTTTCCCCCTTCCCATATTAATACTTTTTTATATATGGATGGTAACTTTGTTACAACAGAAACATAGCATGGACAATGGTTTATATTATGGTTTACATTTTCGACCAAACACTTTTATAACGTTTCATATTTAACATGGCCTGTGTCTGTCATTGCAAGGTCATGTAGAACACTTCCATTGCCCACTAAATATCCCCTGTTCCATCTCTTCTACTCCTCCCTCCCCCTCCCCTCAGGGCCCATAGCGAATCCCAGGCTTCACTCCTTAGATGACAAGATTCATAGTTACTTGCAACAACACTTAGGTCTTGACACATGGTTTGTCCTCCCCTATTAGGAACCACCCATGCTCTCCAGAGACTCCTGCCCCTCTGTTTGTGAACATATTGGTCCTCCCCAGGATGGGAGTCTAACACCTTCTTGCTAATGGTGTGGGTCTCCACCCACTGATACAAAACATTATGACAAAATAGTCACTCACACATTCCCTATAAGCCTGCTCCAGGTGCTTCCTGAATGCCCCCACATCTCACACCCTAAACCAGTAACCCTTCCTTTTCATTTTGCCATACGTGTTCCCAATATTGTGCTTTCTTTTTTTAATAATAATTTTTATTTTTTAAAAGATAACTAGATTACATAAATATTACACAAAAAAATACATGGATTCCCATATGCCCCACTCTCTACATCTCCCACACCCTCCCACATAAACATCCTTCATTAGTGTGGCACATTCATTGCAATTGATAAACATATCCTGGGGCTTTGCTATTAAGCATGGACCATAGCTCACACTGTAGTCTACACTCTCTCTCACACAGTTCTGCATGTTATGAGATGATATAAAGTGGCCTATACCTGTCATTTCAATGTCATTTAGGACTATTCCCAAGTCCCCCAAAAGGTCCCATATTACAACTGTTTTTCCATCTCCCTGTCCCCAGAGCTTCCAGTGACCACTGGCTCCACATCAATGTAATTTCTTATATTGCTAGAATAACAATATGTCTGTAGATGAATACCAGTAAGTCCACTCTAGTCCATAGTTCTTTCCCCAATCCCTGCAATGTTCATAGTACCATTATTCACTATCATCAACGTTGTACTTTCAATCACATACCTGCCAATCCCCTGTATTCACATGGTCCAATTCCCAACCCTCCTCCCCAAATCCCTGGACCTTCCAACCCACCCTCCCCAATCTACTCACCTGTCAAACCTGAGCCACCCAACCCAATATCACTACCCTCCTGTCATATCCCTTCAATGTGAAACTACACACTTTCACTTTATCATAGATTATATCCATATGGGTGTTGTTTCAGAAACTTTTTCTGCCTTTCTATTTCCTGTAAAACTGTCTTCCAGAAAAAAGCTCTCTGGGTCTGCTCAATTTGCTTAATTAATATCAGTGAGGTCATGTAATATTCATCCTTTAGTGCATAGCTTGCTTCACTCAACATAATGTCCTCAAGATTCATCCATGTGATCCCATGTGTTAGCACTATATTCCTTCTTACAGCTGAGTAATATTCCATTGTGTGTTTATACCACATTTTGTTTATCCATTCATCTGTTGATGGGCATTTGGGTTGATTCCACTTTGGGCAATAGTAAATAAAGTGGCTATGAACGTTGGTATGTCTTTGCTTTCATTTATTCTGGGTATATACCCAGAAATGGAACTGCTGGATCACATGGCAGTTCCATATTTAGTTTTGTCCTCCACAAAGGCTGAACCATTCTACATTCCCACCAGCAGTGGATGAGTGTTCCCTTTCCTCCACAACCTCTCCACACATATAGTCCTCTGTTTTTTAAATAGCTGCCAGTTTAATGGGTGTAAGATGGTATCTCATTGTAGTTTTGATTTGCATTTCCCTAATAGCTAGTTATGTTGAGCATCTTTTCACGTGCTTTTTAGCCATTTGTATTTCTCCTTGAGGAAGTGTCTTTTCAATTCTCTAACCCATTTTTATTTTATTTTTTATTTTTTTAATTATTTTTTTTTATTTTTTAAAGATATTTAGATTACATAAATGTTACACAAAAATTATAGGGATTCCCATAAACTCCACCTCCCATGCCTCCCACCACCTCCCACATAAACAACTTTCATTAGTGTGGCACATCACCTGCAATGGATATACACATCCTGGGGCTTAGCCACTAAACATGGACCATAGTTCACATTGTAGACCACACTCTTCCACACAGTTCTGCGAGTTATATGCTGGTGTAAAATGGCCTATATCTGTCATTGCAATGTTACTCAAGATAATTCCCAAGTCCTGAAAAAGCCCCTGTATTACAATTGCTTTCCCCTCTCCCAGCCCCCAATGCATCCAGTGGCCACTGTCTCCACATTAATGTTGTCATTTCTTCCATTGCTAGAATCACAATATATCTATAGATGAATACCAGTAAGTCCACTCTAGTCTATAGCTCTCCCCCCAATCCTGAGGAGTCTGGGATGGTGATGTACACTCCACCTCCAAGTGAGAGGGGTCTTATATCTCATGGATAAGATGTATGGGATTATCCTGCCAGCATCTACAGACTCTCTCCATTCCCTGTGATGGCCATTGTCCATCATCACTCCCCACCAGGTGTCTGGGGTGAATCCATTGAGCTGTAGAGTATGAGTTGCAGCTGCATTGAGATTATAGTCCTAGCTGGCACATGGGCAGGCCAAAGACTCCAGTGTGTGGAAGTACACCTACAAACTCCAGCACCACATATAGGTTTGAATAGAAGGGACATATGGACTTTGTGCAGGGAGGACATATTTGAGTCCAACTCTGTCACTCCCAGGAGCACAGATTCCAAAGTAGGGCCGACTGATTAGGCAGCAAACTCCAGAGCTATCTGCACTAATATCAGACCTGGGTGTCTCCAGAGCCCTCAGGAGCCCCTCTATTTGGGGTTATATCCACATTGGGAGTCTATGAGGTCCTATTGAGATGTGCATAAGCATTACCCCAGGAATGACCTCCCGACTCACTTTGAAGTCTTTTAACCATATTAACTCATTTGTCTTTACCTTTTCCCCATTTTATTCAAGGTTTTTTCCTAGTGCCTAGTTGGCACTAGGTAGTAATCCCTTGTTGCCAGGGAGGTTCATCCCCGGGAGTCAAGTCCCATGCTGGGAGGAAGGTAATGCATTCATATGCTGAGTTTTGCTTAGAGAGAGGCCACATTTGAGCAACAAGGAGGCTCTCAGGAGGATGCATGGTCACAGTGCAACCATAACAATAGGCTAAGTTTCAGTTTCAAAAGCAAAGACTCATAAGGCTAGTCATCAGTAACAAGAGCTCATCAGTTGATCATCCTCCTTAGCCAGACATTGCCCCTAAACTTGGGGCAATGTTGCTGCTCCCTTGGAGAATGTGGGAGAGTTCTCCAGGATGGGAATTCAGTATTCTCTCATTTATTGAGTGATTCTCCACACACTGTGACCATGCCCCAAGAACATTTGAACAATTTTATATACCTTTTATGTATGTTCAGTTGAACTTCCTCCCGTGAACCCCCATCCCTAACATTCCCCACCAACGATGCTCTCCTCCCTCCAGTTGTAACACTTCTGTGATCCAAAGCTTCTTTGATGATAAAGCCAATATAATAGCCAAAAACAATTAATAGGAAAATGAAATTATAAGTTTAAGTGTAAGAGATAAAATACATGAAAACTTAAAAAAAAAACTAAAAATTAAATTAAATTAAAGGATTGGGATATTCAAAAAATGGGAAAAATTTAATTTATTTTTAACATTTTGCCTTTTATTACTGCAATATTGGGTGTACAGTCTATACCATAGCACCTTGCCCCTCTCATTCCCCAGTATCTCACTATTTTTCACTTAATTTTCAAAGAAGTTTTAGGCCACAACAAAGTCACACACAGAAAACAAGTGACTCTCATATGCCCAACCTCCTCCCCCTTTCCTCACTCCATATTAAAACCTTTTTGCATTTGGATGGTAGCATTGTTATAACTGTTACACAGATAGTGGAACATAGCTACTGAACATTGACAATAATTTATAGTATGGTTTGCATTTTAGACTGTACAATTTCATACATTTTGATGATATTTACCATGTCCTGTGTCCATCACTGTAAGGTAATGAAAAACATCTCCACTGACCACTAAATACTCCCTTTTTGATCTATTCTGTTCCTTCCTCCCCATCCCCCTGGGGCCCACAATGAGCCCCTGACTTGACTCATTGGATGACAGGATTCATAGTTACATGCAACAAGAGGTCTTGACACACTGGTTTGTCCTCCCTTATTAGGAACCACCCTTGCTCATAAAAGACGCCCACCTGTGTGTTTCTGGACAAATTGGTCCTCCAAAAGATGGGAGTCCATCTCCTTCCTGCTCATTGTTTGGGTCTCCACCCACTGATACAACACATTAAGACAGGATGAACACCCCCAACCAACACCCTAAACCAGTGACAATTCCTTGTCATATTGCCATAAGAGCATTCCCACCTCTGCACTTTCAACTTCATACCCACAAATCCCAAGTGTTCACCTGGGCCCTCTCCCATTTCTCCCCACAGTATCCTGGATATTCTAACCCACCCTTCCCAATCTACCCACCTGTCAACCCTGCACCAACAAATGCAATTATATCACTACCCACCTGTCCCATCCCTTCAATATGCAACTGCACTCTATCACTTTACCATGGATTATGTCCATATGGACTTTCACAACTTTCTCTTCTCTTCTCTTTCTTGTAAACCTATATTTCAGACAATGGTTCTTGGAGGCTGCTCAATTTCCTTAATTCATATCAGTGAGGTCATGTACTGCTCATCATTCAATGCCTGGCTTGCTTCACTCAACTAAGGTCTTCAAGATTCACCCATGTTATTCCATGTGTTAACACTTTATTCCTTCTAACAGCTGAGTAATATTCCATTGTATGTATGTACCACATTTTGCTTATCCATTCATCTGCTGTTGGGTACCGGGGTTGATTTCAACTTTTGGGAACAGTGAACAATGCCACTGTAAACATTGGTGTTCATATATCTGTTCGTGTCTTTGCTTTCATTTCTTCTCAGTATATACCCAGCAGTGGAATCGCTGGATCATACAGAAGATTTATAGTTAGTTTATTGAAGAACCGGCAGTCTGTCCTCCACAGTGGCTGGACCATTCCACAATCCCAGAAGCAGTGGATGAGGGTTCCGATTCCTCCACATCCTCTCCAACACTTATACTCTACTGTTTTGTTTTTATTTATTTATTTATTTTTATTGTGGGTAAAAATCAAAATTCTCACAATACTTACAAACATTTGCAAAATGATATATAAATATATATGCATATATGTGTATTTGCTTACAAAAATGTTATATATATATATATATATATATACACATATATTTTAAGAGGTGCTTAGATTACCCAAAATATTACACGCAACCCACTGGGATTCCCATGTTGCCCACCTCCAACACCTCCATAGCCGCCATTCTAATCGGTGAAAGATGGTATCTCATTTTAGTTTTGATTTGCATTTCCCTAATAGCTAGCGATGTTGAGCATTTTTAGCCATTAGTATTTCTTCCTTGGAGAAGTGTCTTTTCGGGTCACTTACCCATTTTTTAAATGGGTTGCTTGTCTTTTTATTTTCGAGTTGTAGGGTTTCTTTATATATGCTGGATATTAGGCTCCTATCAGATATATGTTTGCCAAATATTTTCTTCCATTGAGTAGGCTGCTTTTTTACTTTCTTGAAAACCTCCTTTGAGGAAGAAAAGTTTTTAATTTTGAGGAGATCCCATTTATCTATTTTTCTTTCACTGTTCATGCTTTGGGTATGAAATTTATGAAACCATTTCCTATTACAATGTTCTGTAGATGCTTCCCTGTATGATGTCCCAAAGTCTTTATCATCTTGGCTCTTATATTTAGATCTTTGATCCATCTTGAGTTGATTTTGGTGTAAGGTGTGAGATAGTGTTCCTCTATCATTCTTTTGGAAGTGAATATCAAGTTTTCCAAGCAACATTTGTTGAAGAAGCCATTCTTTCCCAATTGAGTGGGCTTAATGGCCTTGTCAAATATCAAATGACTGTATATGTGAGGTGTGTCTCTATCAGAACTCTCAATTTGGTTCCATTCGTAAGTGAGTTTATCCTTCTGTCAATGCCATGCAGTTTTAACCAATGTAGCTTTGTAGTATGATTTAAAGTCAGGTAGTGTGATTCCTCCAATTACATTTATCTTTTTCATTATGTCTTTGGCTATTCAGGGCCTCTTCCCCTTCTAAATAAATTTTGTAGTTAGTTTTTCCAATTCAGTAAAAAATGCTTGTGTTGATTTTTAATGGGATTGCATTAAATCTGTAGATTAGTTTGAGTAGGATAGCCATCTTAATGATGTGTAGTTTTCCTATCCATGAACAGGGAATATTCTTCCATTTATTTAAGTCTTCTTTGGTTTCCCTTAACAATCTTGTGTGGTTTTCTTTGTATAAGTCATTTACATCTTTAGTTAAAATATTCCTAGGTATTTGATTCTTTTAGTTACGATCAAAAATGATATTTTTTTCTTGATTTCCTCCTCAGATTGCTTGTTATTGGTGTACAGAAATGCTACTGATTTTTTGAGCATTGATCTTATAGCCTGCGAATTTACTGGACTCATTTATAAGTTCTAGAAGGTTTGTTTCAGATTTCTCAGCACTTTCTGTGTAAAAGACCATGTCAGCTGCAAGCAGTGAAATTTTTACTTCTTCCTTTCCAATTTGGATGCCTTTTAAAACTTTTTCTTGCCTCAGTGCTTGAGCAAGAACTTCTAAGACAATGTTAAATAGGTGCAGTGATGGTGGGTATAATTGTCTTGTTCCTGATCTTAGAGGAAATGCTTTTAGTATTTCACCATTGTATATGAAGCTAGCTGTAGGTTTTCTTACATACCCTTTATCATGTTCAAAAAGTTTCATTCTATTCCTATATTTTGCAGTGTTTTTAACAGGAAACAGTGTTGTATTTTGTCAAATGCTTTATCTGCATCTATAGAGATGATCATGTGATTTTTTTCCAATCTGTTTATGTGGTGTATTACATTGATTTTCTTATGTTGAACCATCCTTTCATACCCAGGAAGAAACCCAATTGGTCATGATATGTAATGTGTTTGATGTGTTGTTGAATATGATTAGCAATTATTTTCTTGAGGATTTTAGCATCTAGATTCATTAAAGAGATTGGTCTGCAATTTCCCTTTCTTGTGCCATCTTTGGCTCTGGTATTAGGGTAGTGTTGGCATCATAGAATGAGTTAGGCAATATTCTCTCTAGTTCTTATTTTTGGAAGAGTTTAAGTGGAATTGGTGTTAGTTCTTTGCAAAATGTTTGGTAGAATTCACCTGTGAAACTGTCTGGTCCTGTGCTCTTCTTAGTTGGGAGGATTTTTATGTCAGATTCTACCTCTTTACTTGTACTTGGTCTGTTGAGTTCATCAATTTCTTCTTTCATCAATGTAAACTGCTGTGAGATTCAAGAAATTTGTCCATTTCCCCTAAAATTTCCTTCTTTTTTGGCATATAATTTTTCAAATTATCCTCTTATGATACTCTTTATTTCTGTGGGTCAGTGGTGATATCCCCTTCCTCATTTCTTATTTTGTCTATTTGCATCTTCTCTCATTTTTTCTTTGTTAGTCTAGCTAAGGGTTTATCAACTTTATTGATCTTCTCAAAGAACCAGCTTTTGGTTTTGTTTAATTTTTTCTAGTGATTTCTTTTTGTGTATCTCATTTAGTTCTGCTCTAATCTTTGTTATTTCCTTCTTTCTACTTCATTTGAGTTTAGCTTGTTGCTCTTTTTCTAATTCTTCCAGGTGTGAAGTGAGGTCTTCAATTTTAGCTCTTTCTACTTTTTTGATATATGCATTTATGGCTATGAATTTCCCTCTCAGTACAGATTTTGCTACATCCCATTGGTTTTGATATGTTGTGTTGTCGTTTTCATTTGTTTCAAGGTAGTTACTGATTTCTTTTGCAATTTCCTCCTTGACAGACTGTTTGTCTACTAGTGTGTTGTTTCACTTCCTTATCTTTGCGCCTAATCTGGTTCTCTGTCCATTACTGATTTCCAGCTTCATTCCATTGTGGTCAGAGAAATTATTTTTTATAATCCCAATCTTTCTGAATTTATTGTGTATTTTTGTGGCCTAGTATGTGGTCCATTTTGGAGTATGATCCATGTGTCCTCGTGAAGAATGTATACCCCATTATATTAGTGTATATATCTGTATATATATATATATCTATTCTGTATATATCTATCAGATCCAGATTCTCCAATGTATTATTCTTTGTTTCTTTAATGTTTCTCTGTTGAAATGTTCTGTCTAATGGTGATAATGGTGTGTGAACATCACCCACTATCATTGTAGAGGCATCTATTTCTCCACTTAGTTTTTCCAGTGTTTTCCTCAGGTATTTTGAGGTGCCCGAGTTAGGTGCATAAATGTTTATGATTGTTCTTTCTTTTTGAAAGATTACCACTTTTACTAATATATAGTGTCTGTTTTTGTCTCTTACAATAGTTTGCATTTTAAGTCTGTTTTATATCATATTTGTATAGCTACTCCTGCCCTTTTTTGGTTACTGTTTGCTTGTAAGATTGTTTTCCAGCCATTCACTTTCAGCCTCCTTGAATTCTGGGTTTAAGGTGAGTTTCTTGTAGAGAATATATAGAAGAGTCATATTTCTTTATCCATTCTGCAAATCTGTGTCTCTTGACTGGAAACTTTAATCAATGAACATTCAGTGTTATTACTCTAAAAGAATTACTTACATTAGCCATATTTTCTTTGAGTTTATGTATGTCATATGATGTTTTTATTTCTCCTTTTGTCTTTGTAGTTGTTCTTACACACTCCTCCAACTCAGTCTCTCCTGTTTTTTTTTTCCCCTTTCAACATGCAGAACTCTCTATAGTATTTCTTGAAGTGCAGGTTTCTTATTGGCATACTCTCTTAATTTCTGTTAATCTGTGAATATTTTGAACTCTCCATCATTTTTGAATGCCAGCTTTGCTGAATACAGAAATATTGGCTGTAAGTTTTTCTCTTAGTACCTTAACTATGTTATACCACTGCCTTCTTGCCTCCATAGTTTCAGATGAGAAATCAGCACTTAATCCTATTGAGCTTCCCTTATATATGATGGTTCTCTTTTCTCTTGCTACTTTCAGTATTTGTTTTGAACATTTGACAGTTTGATGAGTATATGTCTTTGAGTAGGCCTGTTGTGATTTATACTGTTTGGGGTGCACTGCACTTCTTGGACAGGTACATCCATCTCCCCTCAATAGGGTTGGGAAGTTTACAGCCATTATTTCCTCTAACATTCCTTCAGTCCCCTTTCCCTTCTCTTCTCCCTCTAGGATGCCTATAATGAACTATGTTTCTCCATTTTGTGTTGCCATTCAAATCCCTAAGTCCCTGCCAGATTTTTTAAATCTTTTTATCTTTCTGTTCTGTTATCTGTTTGATTTCAGATGTACTGTCTTCCACATCTCTAATTCTTTCCTCTGCCTGTTAAAATCTGCTGTTATTTGCTTCCATTGTTTCTTTCATTTCTTGGATTGTGCCATTCATCACCATCCTGGTTTTTAGTTTGTTCATTGTAATGGGCCATGTCTTCCTCTTTCTTAGTATGGTTTGTAATTTTTTGTTGCTCTCTGGGAATCTTTTTATCTTGATGGGTTTATTCAGTTGATTAGCTTCTCTCTTTACTCTATGGCTGTATTTAATTGCTGTTTTGTGTGTGTGTTGTTTTCTCTTTGACACTTTGTTATTCTTATTCTATTTCCTTGCTGTTGTTTATGTTCACTTGAAGGAAAAGATGAGAGACAGAGAAAGTGAAAAAGGTAAAAGTAACTGAAATAAAGTAATAATAATAGTAATCATTAGAATTGGAATCATAAGACCTTGGAAAATGGGTATTTAACTCATGTAAGCAGTGTAGAGTAATAGGAATGAAAAAGTGGAGTACCAAAAATGAAATGGGAAACTGAATATAGAAAGATATATATAATGAATTAAAAGGCCAGAATGATGAGGAGAGAGGGAAATAGAAAAGAAAATGCAAAAAGAAAAAAGTTAATAAATGAAAGAAAACAGGATAGATGAGATAGAAATAAAAACCACAAAAATTGAGGACTAAAGAGATGTGGAATGTAAGAAAAGCACAGAAAGTGGAAGATAGAAAGATGAAGGAAGCAAAAGAGATAGCATTGGTAGACAAATTCAGCATACACAGAAAAGTGGAAATCAATGAAGAGGAAACACAGCAACCAAGAATCAAGCTAGCAGCACCTTGAGGAATTTAACTTTTTGTACAGCTCCCTCCAGAATGATGCCCTGAAGCTTCCTACTCTGTGCATTCCCAAAACAGCTCAGTCAAGTAGGATCTTGCCCCCACTCAGCCATTTTTTTGTGAGAGAGATCTATGTTCCTTTGAAAGAAAAAAATTTAGGACCAGAGAAAAGGAAAAAGATAGTAAGAAAAAAATAAAAAATAGTGGTGATAGTAAAAGGTAGGAGAGCAACTGAACAAGACCTAGGACATTAAAAATTTAACACAAGTAAGAAGCTCAGAGAAATAAAATTAGGAATGTGGAATAGAAACAATGAAACAAGAAACAGAATACAGAAAAAATATATAGAATGGATTAAAAGGCTGGAATGGGGAGAAGAGGGGAAAAGAAAAGAGGGAAATGAAAAAGTGAAAAAGAGAGAGCAAACAGATTAGAAAAAAGGAGAGAGGGAGATATACAAACAAGAAAATTTGGAAAACAAATAAAAGAGGTGGAATGAAAGAACAACAGAAAACAAAACATATAAAGATGAAGGTGTGAAAATAGCATAGGTAGAATAGATCAGTAACCCAAGGAAAAAAAGAAAAAAGGAAGAAACGGAAAAAAAGGAAGGGGATACAAAACAAGGAAGAAACAAGAGAGCAGTGATTCATTTTTAAATGGAGGATGTGACAACACACTCTGGTTTGGAAGAGGGGCTAGGGTCTCCACCTAGTCTGTCCACCCTATGTGTTCCCCTTCCAGCCACCAAGGCAGGCAACCTATGATTATTCCTGGCTTCTCTATTTGTCCAGTGGCCTCTTAGATGACTCAGAGCACCTTCCCATGGAGGTAAACATCTATTCTACTCTCATCTAGATAAAATTCACCAGCAGTTTTACTCTCACTTAATATCTCAGGGGTGGGGGAGGGGAGCCCTTCCTGGCAGCAGGGAGATTAAATATCTCAGGATTACTTCTTTTGGCTTTTTCGTGTCTCTGACCCTCATTCTTCTGGGAGTTGGTAAGCAGTATCCTGGTTTGCTGTGCCCCAAAGCAGGTCCCCACAGCAGGCTATGACCCCCTCTTTGTTGCTTTAGTGAGAACTAAGCCTTATCACTCTAATCTGTCAGCCATGTTCCCACCTTACAAGTTTTGACAAAATTTGAAATGGCTTGTACTGCAAGCTTATGAAGAACAAATTCAATGTCTTATGTTCCATCTATTCTATTCGTCCCTCCATCTCCCCTTGTAACCTATGGTAACCACCAAGTTTCCATTTTTGAAGAATAAGTTTCTTATACCATGCAATAAAATTGAGGGCTTGACATATTCATCTGTTTTCTTTTATTAGGCACTGCCTATGTTCTTGAGAGATTCTTGCCTCTCTAATTGATAGCATAGAAAGTCTACCCAGGGTGGGAGTTTAATATTTTCTTATTTATTTTGTAGGCCTCAGCTCACTGAGATAACACACTATTAAAGGACGAACACTTTCATATTCCACAGAAACATGTCCCAGGTGTACTCTGTCCTGCATATCCCCACCTCTGATGCCCAGCACCAGTAACCCTCCACTGTCATATTTGCCAGAGGAATATTCCTACCATTGTGTTTTAACCACAGAGCTACAAATCCCCAGAGTTCACATGTTCCTTCCTCCATGCCTTCCCCCAGTTCCATGAATAGTCCAACTCAACTCCCACCCTATTCCCCCTCCCATTCAAGCCATGGAACCATATCACATCACTGCACCAATATCATCCCTGTCCACTTCCCAACCACCCCTGTTCACCTTATCATAAATTTTTCCCATAATGAGAATCAGCTCACTGCACTCTACTCATGTGCTTCTTACTTTTTGTTCCACAAGCCCATTTGCCAGTTGGGTTAAAATCATGGGTCCCTTCTCAGAATATCGTGTCAGGTAGTTTTATGACCCTCAACACTGGCATGTTTTAAATTAAATTTTAGGATTATTCAAAAATTAATATAAACTCACAGACATCCTGAAATCAATCCACAGACTCTTTGGTTGTCTTTGGAACCCTGGTTAAGAACCCCTGCTCTACTCCATTTCTGTCTCCTGATAATCTATCGTCCAGGCTCTAGCTCTCGGTGTCAGCTTAATTTGCTTAAGTTATATGAGTGAGGTCATGCAATATTTGTTTTTCAGTGACTGGCTTAAAACATGTAACATAAGGTCATCAAGATTCATCCATGTTGTCCCATGTGTTCATACTGCACTTCTTCTTACAGCTGAGTAACATTCCATTGTATATATATATACCACAAATTGCTTATCCATCCATCTGTTGATGGACACTTGGGTTGCTTCCAACTCTTGTCAATAGTGAATAATGCACTATGAGCATTAGTGTTTTTATATCTCTTCATGTCCTAGCTTTTGATTCTTCTGGGTATATATCCAGAAATGGGATTGCTGAATCATATGGCAGTTCAATAGTTAGCTTCCTGAGTTACTGCCAAATTGTCCTCCACAATAGCGGCACCATTCTACATTCCCACATGGAGGGGATAAGAGCTCCATTCCTCTACATCCTCTTCAACACTTGTAATCCACTTTTTTTTAATAGTCCTAAATCTTACTGGTGTAAGATGATATTTCATTATAGTTTTGATTCACATTTCCCTAAAAGCTAGTAATGTTGAGCATGCTTTATGTGCTTTTTAGTCATTTGTATTTCTTCTTTGGAGAAGTGTTTATTCAAATCACTTGCCCATTTTTAAAATGGATTGTTTGACCTTTTATTTTGAGGTGTAGGGTTTCCTTATATAGGCTGGATAATAGACCTCTAACAGACATATGGTTACCAAATATTTTATCCCATTGAGTAGGCTACCTTTTCACCTTCTTGACAAATTATTTTGAGGTGCAATTTTTTTTTAATTTTGAGGAGGTCCCATTTATCTATTTTTTCTTTCATTGCTTGTGCATTAGGTATAAAGTTCATGAAACCATTTCCTAATGTAAAGTGGTATAAATGCTTCCTTACATTATCTTACAAAATCTTGATTGTCTTGGTTTTTATATTTAGATCTTTGATCCATCATGAGTTGATTTTTATAAGGTGTGATAGATGTCCTATTTTATTCTTTTAGATATGGATATCCAGTTCTCAAAACACCATTTGTTTAAGAGACTGTTCTCTCCCAGTTGAATGGTCTTGGTGGCCTTGTTGTATACCAGTTGACTGTATATGCAAGGGTCTATATCAGAACTCTCTATTCGGTTCCATTGGTGAGTATATCCATCCCTGTGCCAATAACATGCAATTTTGTCACTGTAGCTTTGTAGTATGTATTTAAGTCAGGTTGTGTGATTCCTCTGATTTCATTTTTTTTTTCAATATGTATTTGGATATTCAGAGACTCTTGCCCTTCCAAATAAATTTCATAGTTAGGTTTTTCAATTCAGTGAAAAATGCTGTGGTAATTTTTATTGGGATTGTGTTAAATCTGTAAATCAGTTTGGGTAGGATAAACATCTTAATGATGTTTAGTATTCCTATCCATGATCAGGGAATATTCTTCCATTTATTTGTGTCTTCTTTGATTTCCTTTAACTCTGTTGTGTAGTTTTTTGCATATACTACATTTACATAAATTTATTCCTAGGTATTTGATCCTTTTAATTCCTATTGTAAATGGTATTTTGTTCTTGATTTCCTCCTCAGATTGCTCATTATTTGTGTACAGAAATGCTGTATTTTTCTGCATTGATCTTATAACCTGCCACTTTACCAAACTCATTTATAAGCTCTTGAAGCATTGTTGCAGATTTCTAAGGGATTTCTATGTTTAAGATCATGTCATGTGCAAATAGTGAAATTTTTACTTCTTCCTCTCCAATTTGAATGTTTTTTATATCTTTTTCTTGTCTAAGGGCTCAAGCAAGTACTTCTAACACAATGTTAAATAAGAGCATTGAAAGTGTGCATCTTTGTCTTGTTCCAGATCTTGGAGGGAAAGCTTTTAGGACTTCACCATTGTATATGATGTTAGCTGTGGGGTTTTCATATATAACCTTTATCATATTGAGGAAGGTTTATTCTATTCTTATCTGTTGAAGTGTTTTTTTATCAGGAACGGGTGCTGTATTTTGTTGAATGCTTTTTCTGCATCTATAGAGATGATCATGTGAATTTTTTTCTTTTGATCTGTTTATTTGGTGTATTACATTGATTGGTTTTCTTATGTTGGACCATCCTTGCATAGACTGAGTGAAACTTACTTGGTCTTGGTGTATAATTCATTTGCTAGGTTGTTGAACATGATTAGTAAGTATTCTCTTGGGGAATTTTAGCATCTAGGTTCATTACAGGGATTAGTCTATAGTTTTCCTTTCTCATGGCATCTTTGTTTGGCTTTGGTATTAGGGTGATGTTGGCATCAGAGAATGAGTTAGACAATACTTCCTCCACTTCTATTTTTTGGAAGACTTTAAGCAGGATTTGTGTTAGTTCTTTCCTATTGGTTTGCTAGAATTCACCTGTGAAGCCATCTGATCCCAGGCTCTTCATAATTGGGAGGTTTATGATGGCTAATTCTATCTTGTTACTTGTGATTGGTCTGTAGAGTTCATCAATTTCATCTTTTGTCAATTTAGGCTTCTTGGGTGTTTCTAGGAATTTGTCCATTTCCTCTAAATTATCCATCTTGTTGGCATACTATTTTTCAAAGTATCTTTTTGTAATACACTTTATTTCTGTGAGGTCAATGTTGATATCCCCTTCCTTGTTTCTCATTTTATGTATTTTCATCTCCTCTCTTTTTTCTTTGTTAGTTTAGCTAAGGGTTTGTCAATTTTATTAATCTTCTCAAAAAAGAAGCTTTTGGTTTTCTTTATTTTTTCCTAATGTTTTCTTATTTTCATTTTCATTTAGCTCTGCTCTAATCTTTGTTATTTCCTACTTTCTACGTGCTTTAGGGTTAGTTTGTTGTTCTTTTTCTAATTCCTCCAGGTTTGCAGTTAGGTCTTTGATTTTAGTTCTTTCTTCTTTTTTAACATGGGCAATTATGGCTATGAATTTCCCTCCCAGCACTGCTTTTGTCACATCCCATAAGTTTTGAATCGTTATGTTATCATTTTTCTTTGTTTCAGGGTAGTTATTCATTTATTTTGCAATTTCCTCCTTGACCCACAGATTGTCTAATAGTGTGTTGTTTAACTTCCATATCTTTTTCATAATATGCTTGTCTGCCCCTTACTGATTCCCATCTTCATTCCATTGTGTTCAGAGAAATGAAATTACTTTGTATAATTTCAAACTTTCTGAATTTATTGAGAGCTGTTATGTGGCTTAGTATGTGGTGTATCCTAGAAAATGATCCATGTGCACTCGAGAAGAATATGTACCCTGCTCTATTTGTGTGTAATGTTCTGTATATGTCTCTTAGGTCCAGATCCTCTAAGTTATTATTCAAGGTCTCTATTTTTTTATTGATTCTCTGCTAAGATGTTCTATCTAATGGTGATAATGGTGTATTAAAGTCCCCCACTATAGTTGTAGAGGTCTCTATTTCTCCAGTTAGTTTTTCCAATGTTTCCCTCATGTATTTTGAGGCACCTTTATTGGCTGCCTAAATGTTTATGATTGTTCTTTCTTCTTGATAGATACCCCTTTTATTAATATATAGAATCTTTCTTTGTCTTTTACAATAGTTTTGCATTTAAAGTCTTTTTATTCCAATTTTAGTTTAGCTACTCCTGCCCTTTTCTGATTATTGTTTGCATGTCGAATTGTTTTCCAAACATTCACTTTCAGCCTCACTGCATCCCTGTGTCTAAGGTGAGTTTCTTGTAAACAGCATATAGATGGGTCATATTTCCTTATCTATTCTGCCACTTTGTATCTCTTGATTGGAGATTTTATTCCTACGACATTCAATGCGATACTCTCTAGGAATTATTTACATTAGCCACTATTTCTTAAGGTTTATGTATGCTGTATATTGTTTTTATTTCTCTTTTTGTCTTTTTAGTTATTCTTACACTCTCCTCTAACTCTCTCTCCTTTTTTCATTTCAACCTACAGAACTCCCTTTAGTATTTCTTCAAGGACATTTTTCTTGTTGACAAACTCTCTTAATTTCTGTTTATCTGTGAATATTTTGAACTCTACCTCATTTTTTAATGCCAGCTGTGCTGGATAGAGAATTTTTTCCTGGAAGTTTTTTCTTTTAGCACCTTAACTATATCATAACACTGCCTTCTTGCCTCCATGACTTCAGATGAGAAATCAGCACTTAATCTTATCAAACTTTCATTGAACATGATGGGTCTCTTTTCTCTTATTGTTTTCAATAGTCTCCCTTTGTCTTAAGCATTGGACAATTTGACAGGTATATGTCATGAGGTAGGCCTGTTAAGATTTATACTGATTGGGGTGTGCTTCAGTTCCTGGACATGTGCGTCCATATCCTTAAATAGAGTTGGGAAGTTTTCAGCCAATATTTCCTTCAATACTCCTTCTGCTCCATTTCCCTTCTCTTCTCCTTCTGGGATGCCTATAATGCATATATTTGTGTGTTTTGTATTGTCGTTGAAATCCCTAAGACCCTGCTGGATTTTTTCCATATTTTTATCTATCTATTCTACTATCTAATTTCAGATGTACTGTCTTCCACATTGCTGATTCTTTTCCTTGCCTGTTTAAATTAGTTGTTATGTGCTTCCAGTGTATTTTTTATATCTTTCATTGTGCCATTCATCACCATCATATCCATTATATTTTTGTGTATGTTGGTATGTTCTACTAGTGTTTTCTTAATATCATTTATCTCTTCCTTCATTTCATTAAGTTGATTCAAAATAATTGTTTGGACATCTTTGATTAGTTTTTCCATAGTCTGCATCTCCATTTTCTTAGTATTTTTCATTAGACTGGGTCTTGTCATCTTGTTTCTTAATATAGCTTATAATTTTTATTGTTGCCTAGGCATCTGTTTATCTTGATGGACTTATTTGTTTTATTAGCTTCTCTTTCTACCCTAGGGTTTTATTTTGTTGTTTCTTTGTGTGTGGTAAGGTTAATTTTTGACCTTTGGTTCCTCTTATTCCATATCCTTGCAGTTGTCTGTCTTCCCTTGAAAAAAATATTGGTACCAGAGAAAAGAAAAGAGATAAGAAAAGAAAGAGAATAATAGTAATAATAATACAAAAAAGGAAGAAGAAGAACCATGTAAGAGCCAAAAAACAAAGTATTTTGAGTAAAAAATCATAAAAATACTAAAGAATAAGAAGTAAAAGAATTGGAATAGAAAAAAATAAAATAAGAAACAAAGCAGAAAGAAAAGATAGAATGAATTAAAATGCCAGAGAGATGAAAAGGAAATAGAAGGAAAGAAAAAAAAAGGAGAGAGAAAAAAAAAAAGAAAAAATTAAGACCAAACAAGAAGTGGTGGAAGGGAAGAAAAGCAATGGAAGTCAAAAGACAAGAAAATGATGTAATGAAGAGAAATAAAATAGGTTGAAAAAATAAGTAGAAGAAAAAAGGTAGCAAAGAGAAGGTAAACAACAAGCAAGAAGCAAAACAGCAACAAAGAAGAAATCCAGAAAAAACAGCATTCCCTCTTAGGTCTCTAGACCTCTTTAGGTCTCTTCTCAGGCTGCTGGTGCTTACCAATTAATCACCCTACAACCTGCCCTCTGCAATTGATGTATCCAGTTTTAGAAGATAAAATAAAGGAAAAAGAAAGTTAAAAATCCAAAAAACTGTAAAACAAAACAATGGAAACTCAGTCTATAATTTCCCTATCATAAGATATTAGCTGTATGCCTTAACTCTCCTCGGATTCCTTCTCTTAGGAAGTATCTGGGACTCAAACAGGCAACCTTCTACATGCAAGGCAGGAATTCTCCCACCACACTAGAGCAGCTCTAAAGACTAAATAGGCTTTTGAATGCTTATTTGGCTCTTCTTGCCCCCACTCCCTTAGGCAAGTTGGACTTTTAATAGTGTTAAATGGCAGGGCTAGTTAGTTGCCTGTCTCCTCTGGTTCCCTGTCCAGGTTCCTTTCTCCCAACAAGGATGGATGTGACTGCCTGCCTGAACACATTATACTCTCCACTCTCCCTGGGGCAACTTCAGTCCTGGCTGGTATCTCCCTGAGATTCAAAGGGAGATGAAGTACCCAAACCCATGAAAGGAAACTACTCTACACCATTTGCCAGACCCCTCTTCCTCTCAGGGAATGCTCTCTCCCACTCAGCTGGCTGGTGAGAGCTAGGGTGTCCATGAAGACTCTTTGTCTTGTCTCATAGTTTTCCCTTGGGCTCTTTATCTCTTTGTCCAGCTCCCTCCAGATTGATGCCATGAAGCCTCTAGCTCTGTGAGTTTCCAAAACAGCTCACTTGCATAGGATTTTTGCCCCTTCTCAGCCATTTTTTGTAAGAGAGCTGTGCAGTGCCTACCTACAATGACTGCATTTTTCCATAACCCCTGGATACATTCTTTTCATTCACTCTTGTAAAGATCCATGGTCACATTTCATTTGTTCCTTTAGAAGGCCACATATCCTTTCTATAAGTCCAGCACCTGTGAATTATAAGGTAAATATAAAGTCCAAACAGTGCTTTGGTCCATAGACCAAGACTGTGTGAGGTGACCAGTGACTGGAGTTTCCTGCTCTCTATCAATTTGGCACCCTCTGCAGTGAATTGTGATTCACTGATTGGTTTTTCCTCCTGGGAAAGCCAGGAGTAGTCCTATAGCTGTGTCTGCAGCAGCAAAAGTATACCTTGTCCCTTCCAAGGGCAGGAGGGGACTGATGTAATCCACTTGCCCTCATGTTAGTGGGACTAGTGCACTGCCAATAACTGCCTCAGTCATCAGAGTGAGTATTATGATCTTTCATGAGTGATGTCCACAAGTTGTTGATGGGTGACTGGCAGCTGGAACTGCTGGGGTAAGCACCACAAGATCTGGTATCCATGATGTCCACCTTTCTAGTGGAGCCACTCTTCCATTTCTTGGGTCTCAATAATACAGCCTCAGACCTTTGCCAGTGCACCTGCCTCAACATTCCTGAGAACAGTGATAGGAGAGTGGCAGGGATGCAATAGACAGTTACCCACAGAAGGCAGCTTGCAACAGTCCATTGTTCCTGTAGCCACATTACCATCCAGGTAGTGAGGCCTCTGTATACTACCCAACTATCAATACAGATTGTTAATATGTACCCTGGCTCATGTACTTAACCATCCACATGGCTCTTAACTCAGCCTACTGACGGCTCTGCATGATGTCTGTTTCTCATGAGATAGTGTCATTGCTAGGCCACACAGCCACAGCCAACCACACAGGAGGCTGTCCACTAGTCAAACCATCCATATACCATACATTTTCTAGAACAGTTCCTGTGTCCCTTCTAGTGGACACTTTAATGTCCACTTTGGGGACAGCAATTTAGGCAGAGGGGTCTTCCACATAAGACATTGGGCCTAAGATCTCTTGCTTTTCAGTACATAATGGGCTAGAAATGAAGACACTGGGCTGTAGCAGATAAGCTTTCCCCTGAATTACTGGTTAAAATATTATAAATATAATGAAATAAAGTTACAGCCTTAGGTTTCTTCCACATAGCCAGGTCCTTTGCCATGAGGTCCTGACAAATGGTTGGGCTATGCATAAAGCCTTGAGGAAGCACTGTAAAAGTCCATGGCTCACCTTCCCATGTGAAGGCAAATGCAGGCTGGCTTGACCTGTCTAAGGAGATACTAAAGAAAGGATTAACAAGATCCAAAACAAAATAATAGTGACATAACAGTACTAATGCAATGTTTGTGACTGCTCTATACAATGGTGGCACCACTTTATTTAATTCAGTGTAATCTACTGTCATGTGCCATGTTCCATCAGGCTTTCATACAGGCCATGCAGGTCTATTAAAAGTTCTGTGGATAGTTACTATTATTCCCACCTTTTATAATTCACTCATTGTAGCCATAATTACCTGGTTCCCTCCTGGGAGTTGGTACTGTTTAGTTGCTACAATCCTTTGGGGTGAAAGCACAATCACCAGGGAACACTTAGATTTCCCTCTTAGCACCACATTTATTATTCTGCATTGAAGGTGGAATTTTCCTACAGCAGTTTATAATGTGATATTTTGGGGGATGTCAATTCCTAAAATAAATTCAGATATAGGGGGTAATATACACCACATGTTTTGGGGGAGATAAATGACCAATTTGCAAAAGTAAATTTGGTTTTAAGCATAAACAGTTTTTCCTCTATAGCAAGCTATGGGCAATACTGGCCCTTGGAATCTTACTACTTTGCATGAATTAAAGTGCATTCAGCTCCTGTGTCTACTAAGTCTATACCATTTGTTGATTGATACGGGACCAATAAATGGTTAATTTTACCTGTGGCCTCTGATCCCCTGGTTCCCTGGATATTGTTCTCACCCAGGGATTGTTACCCTTCTCTTAGGGTATGGGGAAGGGTGCCAAGGGAGCAGAAGGTTCTTAAGTTTGGACTGGCCGCTCTTTATTTTCCTTTCCCCCAGCACCTTGAGAGGGCAATTTTGTAAATCTTTGGTCCTTAGGAAGCTTGCTCCAAAGCTTCACTAGAATAGCATTAGGCTGTTGGTTTATTTTTTCTAGCTCAGTGCCCATGGCAATAATGTATTACCACATTTGCTTTTGTGACACATGATTAAGGCCATCATACCCTCAGGACAACTTTCCTGCCTCTCAGACTCCAGCCCATTTTTGCAGCCTATCTAATTCCCCTAAATCTGCTATAGCCTGTGCAACTTGCAATACAAGTTGCCCCACCAGGGGGCTTAGGATTGACAGAGGCCCATAAAATTGATTTGGGGCTGTGTATAACATGGTAGCTTCCATTCCTGCAGTAAAAGCTTCAACATCAGGCCCTACAAATTTGATAGCACAAATGGCTTGTTTCATCCCTAACCCCCAAAAAACATCCAGTAACTCTTCCATAGATTGCCAATAGGAGTGGCATGGGGTATATCTCCCTCATTGAGACAGGCAACTTTTCATCTAACAAATAACCATACTAACAATGACGCTGTTCTTGCTTCTCCAGAAGTGGTATATAAATGTTGGCATAGAGAAGGGTGGTAGTGATAGATGCCAATTTACCCATTTCCACCTCAGATAATACAATTGCTTCTGTCCCAAGGTCCCATAACCTTAGAAACCAGTTAGGCAAGAACTCTAGATTTCTACCTGTACCTTTGCCCTAAATCCCTTGGCTCAGCAGCAGTATAGTCCCTCATAGTTATATGTAATTTCTGCTTGAGACATTGGAGATGTTGGCCCCTAGGGGGTGGATCTTGTAAGGACTTCCATTTTTGTTGTATTATGGGATTCATCCATGAAGGTTGCTCCCCCTCTTCTACCTCCCACTCTTCCTCTTTCTTCTCATCTAAGGAGGAATCCATAGGGAACCATGTTTTAGGGCCCCACCTTGGAGTGGTTATTAATCTTTGGAGCTGGACTCAGAGCAGCCCATGACCGCTAGTCTAAGCATATCTACAAGCCAGAGTTTCTAGTTGTTATCAACTTGACACAGAAAATCAGATAAAGAATCTTTTATTTCTGCCTGTGCCAAGCACACATCTCTTTTTAATTTTAATTCTTCTAGGAGGTGTATGGAGACTTTTGCCACGTGCTCTCTCTCAGTAACCATCTGCAAGTCTCCTAACAATGGCCATGATATAGCCACTGCTGTTTGGTGATCTCCCTTCTTTTTATTTAAGTGCAGCTTCTCTACTACCTGCTATAGCTCAGTCAGTATACCTGCTGGAGTTTTTAGATCATCCCAATATTCTCTCAGTGGTCTCCACTTGTCCAGGAGGGCACCCACCCCTTCCCACATGGATGTTTTTGGCCAAGCTGGGATTTCCCACATGGATTCTCCCTTCATGTGTAACTGCCTGTGGCTGTTCAGTCTCCTGACTGAATCACTAATTGTTTTGACTCAGCTCCTGGAGTGTACAGTTCAGGAAAGTCACAGGACCAAAGAACACATTCAGCACTGAATCAGATGTGAGCTTTATTGGAACTTACAAACAGAAGAGGGTTTTCTTGTTTGTTTGTTTGTTTGTTTAAAGATTTATTTATTTATTTCACCTCCTCTCATTGTTTGCACTCACTGTCTGCTCTCTGTGCATGTTCATTGTGTGCTCTTTCTGCTCCTTTTCTTTTTAAGAGGCACTGGGAACTGAACCTGGGGCCTCCCATGTGGGAGGGAGGTGCCCAATCACTTCAGCCACAGCTGCTCCCTGTTTGTGTCTCTCATTGTGTTTCCTCATTGTATCATCTTGTTGCATCATCTTTTCATGTCAACTTGTTACATCAGGTTGCTGCACCTGCCCATTGTGTCAACATGCTGTCTTGCTCATCTTCTTTAGAAGGCCCTGGGAAATGAACCTGGGACCTCCCATGTGGTAGGTGGGCATCCAAATGCTTGAGCCACATCTGCTTCCTGAAGTGGATCTTTGAAAGGAGCAGTTCAGAGAATGAAATAGCAGTCTGCAAATAAGTGGGAAATAAGGACAATATAAGGAGTTTTGAGGCAAAGACTTTTGATATAGTAGGAGAGGAGTGATGGAGTTTCAATTAAAGGCCATGACTACTGACAGAAAAGAAGGTCACCTTGGAATGTAGGAAACAAGCCCTCCAGTCTCATGCTAATAGGAGCTGGGTGGGGAAACATCCTGAGCTTGTAAGATTTACAATGTCTGTGAATTTCAGGAAGAAAAAGAGGAACCGAGCCATTAACATTTAAGACTTGTTGATTTCAGTAAAATGTAACTATCAAGTATCTAATGCCCTTGCACATGCTCACACATATTTTCTTTGTTCTAAAGCCAAAATAAAAGCCACATCTTAGGATGTGGCTGGGCTCTTCTCTCCATATCAGATGGAGAGTCCCCGTTCCCAGTTTTTCTTCTCTTTGTCTTATTCTTTCTTTCTCATCTGTGGCACCGTTTTCACTGACCCAGTTACTGAACACCAACATATGGCACCCAGCGTGGGGCACTGAAAACGAAATTTTTATTTCAGTCAATGTGCAGACCAAGGAGATCCTGAGAGTGGTTTTAAAAGAAAAAGAAAACAGAAAAGGTAAGCATCATCCTTGGAATCATCAGGGTAATGGGTAATCAGCAGTCAAAATTTGAAGAGTTCTCTAGAGTGTTAAAAACTTTATTAAAGAACACCGGTGTAACTATTAAATCCTCAGCTTTTGAGGAAATTTTTTCTCTTGTACATAAATGTTGTTATTGGTTTCAGCTGCAAGGACAGGATATTTTAAACCTGAAACATCGGGAGTTAGTGAAGAAAGCTTTAAAAAGCGTTTATCAAAAGGGAAAAATAATTCCCCTTCATGTATGGTATTTGTGTAGTCTTATTTCTGTTGCTCTTGAACCTTTACAATCAGATGAAAATGAAGATATTAAAGAGGATACTGCATTTGCTGGACCGATAGCAGAACAAGCTAATGGTGATTTTAAGGAAAATATACATGAAAACGTTAATGAACAGGCAAAACCAGATAAACTCAGGTCTAATAAAAAGAAGGAAAGGAAGTTTATGGAACTTTTCCAGCAGTCGCTATGCCATCTGCTCCAAATTATGATTTATTGTCTTTTGAACCAGCATCTGCACCACCTAAGGTAGCTACTGACCCATTTTTTACAACATTTGATGACCCTCCTAAAGTTTCTGTTTGTGTGCCAGCACCGTCCTCCTCAATTATGAAAAGTATAGCACAGGGAAGTAGAGAGGGAGATCCAGAGGCTATGCAACTCTTTTCTACTTTTCCAGTAACAGTAACTCAAATTCTTGTAGCTGCTGACAATTCCCAAGGGGGTATACAATATGAGTATGCTCCTATTCCTTTTAAAACTATCAAAGAATTAAAACAAGCATGCACTCAATATGGTGTAAATTCTCCTTATACTCAAGGATTGGTGCAAGGAATGGCACAAGCAGGCAGATTAATACCCTGGGACTGGGATTTGTTAGCTCGAGTTGTTCTTAATTCAGCAGAATTTTTACAATTTAAAGCTTGGTGGGCTGATGAAGCTAATATTGTAGCATGACAAAATCAAAAGCAAAATCCACCAGTGCCTATTACTGCTGAACAAATATTAGGAGTAGGTCAATGGGCTGGAGTTCCTTGCCAAGCTCAATATGATGATGTTGCCATTGTACAAGTTC
The DNA here is from genome assembly GCA_026826555.1 of Tolypeutes matacus. NCBI lineage: Eukaryota > Metazoa > Chordata > Mammalia > Cingulata > Chlamyphoridae > Tolypeutes > Tolypeutes matacus. The sequence goes on from JAKSZT010054120.1 coordinate 117,704, forward strand.
GATTGTGCTGCCTAGCTGCCTGGCGACAAATCTCCACCCCTGGACAGGCTGTACAATCATTTTCAAAAATTATTCAAGGAAATATTGAACCCTATGTTGAATTTGTAGCTAGGCTGGAAGATGTAGTCAACAAGACAGTAACTCAGCCTGACCTTAAAGAGATGCTTATTCTAATGTTGGCTTTTGATAATGCTAATAGTGAGTGTAAAAAGGCTTTAAGTCTGATAAAGGCAAATACTTTACAGGATTATATAAGGGCATGCCAAGACATTGGGTCTAATACATATAACATGACCCTTCTTGCAGCTGCTATAAAGGGACATAGTCCTATGATTAATAATTTAATTTGTTTTAAATGTGGGAAACCAGGTCATATGAAAAGGGATTGCTGAGCCAAAACTGGTGTGAGATCTCCATCTAGCGGCAATAATAGCTCAATACCGACTCATGTATGTCCTATATGTCAGAAGGGGTTGCAATGGGCCAAGAAATGCCAATCTAAATATCATAAAAATAGCAGTCTCATTAATAAGTCGGGAAACTTCCAAGTGGGCCTCACTCAAGGCCCTCAGACAAACAATATGAGCACATTTTCCAACCTAGCCCAAATCTACCCAGTCAGCTATAAAACAGCTCACTCCGGTCTATAACAGAACTTAAGGCAGTTACTAAAGGCAGTGCAGCTGTCGATCTTCCCTCAGCTGAAACCAAGTTTATTATGCCTTCACTTGGTATACAAAAAATAACAGGAATTAAAGGGCCTATCCCAGAAAACAATGTAGGTTTCATTATTGGCCATAGCAGTCTTATGACCCAAGTTTTGTTTTGATGCAAACCGGGATCATTAACTCCAATTTTGATGGAGAAATTTGTTTATTGGTACAAACTTTAACTCCCTATCAAATTGAATCAGGAGATAGCATAGCTGGACTTCTTTTGTTACAGTATCGTAAACCTCCTTTAAAATGTGCAGAGGAATTTGGTTCCATTGGGAGTAAAGTTTTTTGGCAAACAGCAATTGTAGATGAAAGGCCTGAAATTACCATAAAAATAAATGGAAAAGGGAAGCGGCTGTGGCTCAATCAGTAGGGCTCCCATTTACCATATGGGAGGCCCTGGGTTCGGTTCCCGGGGCCTCCTGGTGAAGGCAAGCCCGCCCGCACGGCATGGTTAGCTGACCCAGGGAGCACAAGCAGCAAGGGGGGGATAAATGAATAAATAAATAAAATCTTTAAAAAAATAAAAAAATAAAAAATAAACGGAAAGATATTTTTAGGATTAGTGGATACCGGGGCTGATGTCTCTATCATTGCTAAACAATATTGGCCACAAGCTTGGACTTTGCAAAAGGTGCCTACAGTTTTCAATGGTGTTGGAACAATGACAGATATTTACCAGAGTACTCAGATATTTAAGGTAGATGGTCCAGAATGACAAGAGGCTGCTCTGCAACCTTATGTTGCAGATGTAGGACTTAATTTATGGGGAAGAGACTTATTACACCAATGGAGAGCTTATTTGAATATTCCTCAAGTTTCTGAGACAGCTAAACATCTTATTACTCTGGCTATTAAGCCTCTTCAAACAGAATCTAGTAAGCCCTCTGAAAATGCAGAGGTGGAAGATTCTGTCTCTGATCGGCTTGAGGCCAATTTACATCTGTATGACTATGAATTTTCTGAAAGTGACCACCCAGACCCTCCTACTGAGGCTTGTGTTGCTATGGCAACCAGGAAGGGATCCCTAGGACACTTTTCAAGCTGTTAATAGCTCTTCAACTCCAGCTGTGGATGTTAACCCTTCAGTTCCAGCAGCAACTTTATAAACCTCCTACTGCTTACATAATGATAAGGCTGTGGGATGATAGGAGCTAATAAAATTATACCACTGGAAAAGTAAGAAAACTTAGCAATACAGTTTCCAGAAAAATTCTCAAATGCAGTGAAATCAAAGATATATGCTTCTATTGATGTGTTGTAACTTGAATTGTGTTTGTCTGTTTGTTCAGTGTCAGTGTATATTTTGATACCTCCGGATGGTAATATTAAACTGATGAATAAAAATTATTAAAAGAGCTCTATTCAAATGGCCAACATTAAATGTTTATATTAATAAATAAATATGGTTATTAATTGAAAATAATAAAAAAAATATATAAACAAACTAAATCATTATTCTAACAAGTTTGTTTAATGTTGATGGTGATTGTATGTTGTCAGAAGTTTGCTTAGAAAAATTTCTAAAATCATTGTGGTAACTTAAGTAGAGAAGGTATATAGAATGTTCTTTTATTATTAAAGAAAAGAAAGTAATTTTATCTTAAGATAAAATGACTAAGTTATTAAAACAGGGTTGGAGTTTTGTTTTTTCTTGGGGTTTCTCAAGTCATTGGTCTGTTTTGGTGGAAGTTTGCACAGAGTTTTTCTCCTGGGTGATCAGTGTGCAAGAAGGAGGGTGTTTTGTTGGGGTAGCTTCTTGTGCTTTGGCCTTGACATTTCCTTGGAGAGACAGGTTTTGTTGCTTTTGGGGGAACATGATGTTTAAACCTGCTTTCTCAATAAAGCTTTTTGTTTTAAACTGTTACAAATGGTTTGGTCTGTTGCCTGGAAGGGGGTGGAATACTGAAAGTGTTAAGTTCATGTGATGTAGGTTGAGTGAACTGTTTGAGACTGTTGTGCAATTGAGAGAAATTTTCTAATTTTATGACAATTAAAGTTATGTGAATAAAAAGTTCATATGAATACTTTAAAAGTGTATAAAATTGCTAAAAACTTAATAATGTTTCAGTGTAATATTAAATAAAAGTATACTGTTATTAACCATAATTTTAATTATTTTAAAATATAATATTATGTGTTATAAAACTACCTCTCTACCTAAAAATCCAAAGGCAGATGCTTTAACTGAAGTTTGTCTGATTTACTCCACCTCTGCTATATATAATAATAATAATAAATGGAAACTAAAATAGTGAGCACAACAAGAATGTTTTGTAACAAATTCTAAAAAATAAAGGATATTTCAAAAGGTGTTGTATTCCTCCCTGGAGGAGCTGGCCACTCTCCCAGGGACTGATGCATAAACCTTAAAATACACTGCCCAAGGAGTGTTGTGTTCCTTCCTGGGGAGGCTGGCCCCTTCCTCAGGAATTAGCAAAATACTCACAAGTTGGTATCTATAGTATCAAATTAATTAATCCTAAACATAGTCAACCAAAACTCTAGTATCAGTTGCTACTTCAACACTTCTCAGCTAAAAGCTAAATATTGATAAATATATATATATATATATATATATAACTGCTCTATTTACCTGTCATTCTGTAACTTTATTCAATATTAACTTAATCTTTTAATTGATTATGTTATTCATGTTTCTCTTTCTAATTGTCAGTATAAGCTTATTAAACTAAATATACATATTAACATTTAACTTGTATCTATCAAGAACTCTAGCCAAAAATAAGTCAAGTATATCAGTGTGTCCCCTGGTTTGGTAAACATGTGAATGTATGTATACATATTATAAAAGATTGGAATATAACAGTTAAACCCCTGTTTATAAACAATAAAATTTATGTTATAAAAACAAAAAGGGGGAGATGGAGGAGAATCTGCTAAAGACAAACCATCTAAAGCATTGTTTACCATAAATTTTTTAATAAACAACAAATTTCTAATACCACAGCAGTAAAAAAGACAATGGGAGGTTAATAAGAAGAATGAAAATGAAAAATTAAACAACCAATAAATGGGAAAAAGGAGAGGTAAAATTTGGGGGCTAAGGTTTTGCTCTTATCATTACAAAAACAGGAGAACAGCAGTGGATCCCCTCTAGAAGAACAAAACCTAGAGTTGAAGATGCTGCCAAGACTTAAACTATGGACATGGTGGTTTTACATTGGATTAGTTATAGGTAAAGTATTAGGTCAAGGTAAGATACCCCATCATAATTACATTTATTGGGCATACATAACCAACCCACCTCTTCTAGAGCTGGTAACTTGGAGTGATGAGTCTTACCCAATTTATCTTAATCAATCTCACCATTTTCCAGGACCTATAAATATATGACTACCCTTAAAGCCAAAAGAAGAAGGGAAACTTATAGAAAATTTAACTTTACCTTTTATAGACTGCCCTATTTATAGACCATAACCTATTTGGATATGGTTCTGTATGCATGCGACCCAAAAATCACAGTATAGTTTTAACAGAGAAAAATCAAACTCATATTTATGTTCTCATTTTCCCTTCTTTGCTATATAAACCAGAAAATATGGTAAATCTTACATTTAACTCTCACAACAAACTACTTAATGACAAATGGTATATTTGTCATGGGCTTACAGAGGTTGTGTTGTTTAATGATTCCTATGGAATTGTAAAGGATTGGCCCTTATAGGGGTTCCAAAACCTATTAAAAACACAACCATATCTTGGTTCATTAATAATCCAACCATAATAAAAAATGACAGTAATCCTTTTTTCTGGAATTCTGGTAATACAGCATTTATTAACAGCTCATTATTTGGAAAAATCAAGGAAGATATATCCCACAACCATGGGACACTAAACTTAACAAAACTCAAAGTTATTTGTGGAAATTATTTTTGGGAACTGGTCCAATTTTTGAAAGGCAAGGCAGCAAAACTGATATTACTAGTTTAAAAAAGAAAAATTAACTCAAATTCTTATAGTATGTGTACAAGATCCTATAATTTTATCATTGGAAAAGTAACTTTTGGTGAAAGGAGCACTAATTGCTCTTTATTTACATGTCTTAAGAATTCATATTTGCAGGAAAATCAAACTCTTTTTATAGCAAGAAGAAGAAAAGGACTATGGTTACCAGTTCAGATGACCAGACATTGGCAGCAGTCTCCAGAATCCCAGTAGCTGTGGCATTTCCTTGACCATTATTTAAAAAGAACTAAAAGACTGATTGGACTTTTAATAGCAGGAATTTTGGGACTGATTGGCATCATGACTGCTGCAGCTGTCACTGGCACAACCCTGCATCAAGGAGTCCAGAATCAACAATATGTTAAGGACAGGCATAAAATTGCAAGTGAGATGTGGCATAACCAGTCTCACATTGATATGGAACTGAATAATCATATGAGTGATCTTAAAACAGCTATTATACATTTGGGTAATCAAATTTATAATTTAAACTTGTTAAGAGCTCTTAAATGGGATTGGAATGAAAGTTCTTTTTGTATTACTGCTTTGGAAGTGAAAAACTCATTTGATTGGATATAAGTATAATGTTACTATAAATCTCTTAGAATTGCAAAAGAAGGCATGAGCATGTATCAAATGAATTGAAAGAAACCACTGGTGCAGCCATTTCATTGGTGGAAACAAAAAATAGTTCAAATATCATTTTGGATTGGATTTGGAATTATTGTTATATGAATTTTAATTGTATTGTCAAGGCTAGAGTAATAACATTCATAGAAAAAATGAAGAATTAGATCAGATAAATGCATTTATGTTAACAAACTTGGCCATAAAAAAACTAATTTTGCATTATTTAGTACAAAGATTCTACTAATAACCCCTTGATCTTTATACTAATATCTGCACAAAAATATTCACTTAAGGAATCTGAAGAAGCATAAATAATAATGAAATTACCTTCCACGTAAGCGCTCAAAAGCTCGACTGGTAGTCAATGACGGGTAAGATTCTCAGAGGAGAACAACCTAAGACAGGCACAGTCAAAAGACCCTATGGAAGAAGACAAGTGTGACAGGAGGTCACCTTGTATCAGCTATGTAATGGTTCCTATGAGCTTTAACTAATAAAAAAAAGGGGGAAATGATGGAGTTTCAATGAAAGGCCATGACTACTGACAGAAAAGAAGGTCACCTTGGAATGTAGGAAACAAGCCCTCCAGTCTCATGCTAATAGGAGCTGGGTGGGGAAACATCCTGAGCTTGTAAGATTTACAATGCCTGTGAATTTCAGGAAGGAAAAGAGGAACTGAGCCATTAACATTTAAGACTTGTTGATTTCAGTAAAATGTAACTGTCAAGTATCTATTGCCCTTGCACATGCTCACATATATTTTCTTTGTTCTAAAGCCAAAATAAAAGCCACCTCTTAAGATGTGGCTGGGCTCTTCTCCCCATATCAGATGGAGAGTCCCCTGATCCCAGTTTTTCTTTTCTTTGTCTTATTCTTTCTTTCTCATCTGTGGCACCGTTTTCACCAATCCAGTTCCTGAATGCCAACAGAGGAGAATTTTTGTTAGGGCCACATGAAACTCAAAGAAGTGCTCTAAATATATTATCACAGAAAGGGAGTGTATAGTTTTGAGAAAAGTACAATTTACAATACCATTTGCACATTGTATCCCTGTGGGGAAGTCTGCTATGTTTTAACTTGTGTCCTGGGAAATGCAGGTAGCTACATGCTGTGGGCTGAGTTTTGTTTAGGGAAGGGGAGCCAGGGCCTGGAACCCAGTGGACCCTGAACACTATTATTCAATAATGTGCTAGACATTCTAACTAGGGCAATTAGACAAGAAACAGAAATAAAAGTTATCTAAATTGGAAAGTTAGTAAAATTCTCAATATTCACAGATGACATGATCTTGTATTTAGAAAATCCAGAAATATCTACAATAAAGCTGTTAGAGATAATAAGTGAGTTCAGAAAAATGCAGGATACAAGATCTACATGCAAAAATCAGTAGTATTTCTGTACACAAGTAACAAGCAAGCTGGGAAAAGAAAAAATTCATTTACAATACCAAAAAAAAAAAAAGCTCAAATATCTAGGGATTAATTTATCCAGGACTGGATAGGATCTCTATCCAGAAAATACAAAACACTGCTAAAATAAATTAAAGAAGACCTAAACAAGTGGAAGTGATGGATGTGATTTATAAATTCAATGCAATATCAATCAAAATTCCAGCAGCCTATTTAACAGAAATAGAAAGCTTAATGACCAGATTTAGTTGGAATGAGAAGTGGACCTGAACAACCAAAAAAAAAAAAAATCCTAAAAAGAAGAGTGAAGTCAGAGGACTCATGCTTTCTGACCTTGAAGTGTATTATAAAGCTATAGTGTTCAAAACAGCATGGTATTGGCAAAAAGACAGGTAAATTGATAAATGAATTGACTTGACTGTTCAGAAATAGACTCTCATCTCTGTGGAAAACTGATTTTTCATAAGCCTACCAAGTCCACCTTTCTGGGACAGAATAATCTCTTCAATAAATGGTGATGGAAGAACTGGATATCCATAATTAAAAGAATGAAGGAGGACCCCTATCTCACTCCCTATACAAGAATCAATTCAAAATAGATCAAAGACCTAAACATAAGAGCCAGGAATATAAGGCTCTGTATTAGTCAGCCAAAGGGGTGCTAATGTGAAATACCAAAAATGGGTTGGTCTTTACAAAGGGTATTTATTTGGGGTTGAAGTCCACAGATATCAGTCCATAAAGTGTTATGTTTCTTCTCTCACCACAGTCCATTGCCTTGTGTTAGAGCAAGACAGCTGCCAGTGTTTGCCAGGGTTCAGGCTTCTGGGGTTCCTCTCTTCCTGGGGCTGTGTTTTTCTCTGGGCTTGGCTCCTGTTTCCTCCACAAGGTCATCTGTAGACAATCAGGCAAATGGCTTGCTTCTCTTCTCCTGGGGCCTTCATTCCAACATCAAAACTGCTTCTCAAAAACTGCTTCCACTCTGTTCTTTCCTTGCCTTTTATATTCAATTCCCCACCCACCAAGTGGTAGGGCTCAATGCCCTACTGATGTGGCCCATTCAATGCCCAAATCATAACTTAATCATGCCCAGATTAACAGATCAGTTTACAACATGATCCAACTATATTTTTGGAATTCATAATTACATCAAACTGCCCAACTGCAACAGGCTCCTAGAAGATAACATAAGGAAACATCCACAAGACTTTGTAGTAGGTGGGGGTCTCTTAAACTTTACACACAAAGCATGAGTAATAAAAGATATTAAGATAATGGGACAGTTCTGCATCTCAAAGGTCTTTGCAAACATGGTAAAAAGCCAGCCTACTCGGTGGGAGAAAATATTTAAAAATCACATATTTGACAAGGGTATAGTGTCCATGGTCTATAATGAGATCCTACAACTCAACAATAAAAAAAAAACAAACAAATGGACTGATTAAAAAATGGGCCAAAAGCCTGAGTAGACATTTTTCTAAAGAAGAAATACAAATGGTGGAAATAACATGCAATATTGTTCAACACCATTGGCTATTAAGTAAGTGCAAATCAAAGTTACAGTGAGATATCATTTCACACCTACTAGAATAGCCACTATTAACCAAACAGGAAACTTCCAGTGTTGGAGAGGATGTGGTGAGATAGAAATGCTTATTCACTGTTGGTAGGAATGTAGAATGGTACAGATGCTGTGGAAGTCTGTTTGGAAGTTCCTAAGGAAGTTAGATATAGATCTACCATGTGACCATCAATAAAAATACTAAGTATATACCCATGAGAACTGAGAATAGTGATGCAGACATCTGCATACTAATGTTTATGGCATCATTATTTACATTTGCCAAAAGATGAACACAGCCCAATTGTCCATCAACTGATGAATGGAGAAACAAACTGTGGTATATACACATGATGGAATATTATTCAGCTGTAAGAAGAAATGAAATTTTAAAGCATATGGCAATATGAATGAAGCTGAAAGACTTTATGTTGAGTGAAGCAAGCCAGGCACAAAAGGTCAAATGTATGATTTTGATATTATGAACTAAATATACAGTGAGCAAATTCATGGAGTTAATAGCTAAAATGTAAGTCAACAGAAAATAGAATGTGGTAAGAGAATGGAGAGCTGAGGATTAATCTGTGCAGAATTGGTTAAAAAAATTGTTTGTAATGGTTTGGAATTGAATAGAAATGGTGAACACACATGATTGAATTTGTAATTAATAGCCATAACATATGGGTATGATCATGGATTTTTTTCTAGTTTTTCTTTTTGGAGTAATGAAAATACTTTAATATTGATTGAAGTGAGAATGTGCAACTTGATTATGCCGAATACCATTGATTGTACACTTTAGATAAATTATATGGTTTATGAAAAAAATAATAGGGCAAGTTGGGACAAAAATACCCCAAATGTAAGATATGGACAATAATTAGTAATAATACTTTGATGATGCTGTTTCATAATGTCCTCAAGGATTATCCATGTTTTCATAGGCACCCTAAGTTCATTTCTTCTTACAATTGCATAATATCCCATCATATGCATATACCATATTTTGTTTATTCATTCATCTGTTGATGAACACCTGGGTTGTTTCCATTTTGGGGCAACTATGAATAATGTTACCATGAACATCAGTGTGCAAAAGGCTGTTCGTGTCCCTGCTTTCAATTCTTCTGAGTACTGTATATACCTAGTGGTGGATTGCAGGCTCATATGGCACATCTATATTTAACTTCCAATGAAATACCAGTCTTACAAGCAGCTGTATCAGTCTGCATTCCCACCAGCAGTGAATTCCTGTTTATCCACATCTTCTCCAACCCTTGTAATTTTCATGTTTTTTAATAGTGGACATTCCAGTAGGTGTGAAATGATATCTCATAATTTATATATATATATATATAAGTATCCCTTTTATTAACATATATATATATATTTACACAATCTTTCAACCTAAATTCTGTAACTACCTCTCAAGAATAGCATTTTTAATAGGGGGAAAATATCCTAAAATTTGTGATAATTCATCTATTTGAATTGGAGAGAGAGTGTGTGTGTATATGAATCACAGTAGGTATACAGGAAGTCAGGCAGCAACCTTAAAGGAAATGTAAGCTCCTTTACCTTTGTTTTGTCTTTGTTTTTCACCATAAAACTGATTAAAGGGTGAGTAAAATATTCTTGTATTTGATGAAGGTATTTGTACACTCTAGTCCAGAATCTTTAACATTCTCACTTAAATCGCAGAGAATGTAACTGATTTCTCTGAATGATACTAAAAGTATCATCCCTTTGTTTAATACAGGACAAAGAAAATGGAGGGATAATTATTATGTAGGTCCTTAATATGCCTCAACAGTCAGCAATATTCTATACCCATCTGCCTCCAATGAAGAAAACATGGATGGATGACATGTGGGGCACCTTCAAGCATGAGGACTACTGTCCTGGGTGAGTAAGTTAGTGTTGGTAGACTTTCTTAAATAACGTCTCAGGAAGAGGTCAACTAATGTTTACTGAGTGCATACTATTGTGCAAGATTTCATTATCTCATTGAGGACCTAATTGCCTTTGAAGGCTATTATAGTTCTAAGATCAAAAGGCATCAAGGTGGGGAGCAGACGTAGCTCAAGAGGTTGAGCACCAGCTTCCCATGTATGATTCTAGTGCCATCCAAAAATAAACAAAAGAAAAATCTGACTCCCACTGGGGAGTGGATGTAGCTCAATGGCTGAAGGCCTGCTTCCCGTGTATGAGGTCCGGGGTTCATTCCCCTGGTACTCCTTTAAAAAAGGCATCAAAGCCCAGAGAGTATGTAGCTCGTCACGTGGGGGGGGTGGGACAAGTCAAGACCTATGATAACTGTTAGGCAATTTAATCACTTCAGAGAAAGCAAACACTCCAAAAAAAGTATACAATTTTTAAGACTGACAAGATCGGGACCGTTTCAAGAGGAGAATTAGGTAAGAACGCAAATAAAACATTTGCATATCGCACTATAAACATAATGCCCCCTTCCTTTGACAGCTCGGATTCAGTCCTGGGAAGCTCTAGTTTGCTGAACAACGAGTGCATCTCACTTCATTCAGTCGCTGGTTTGGGCAAAGGCATTGGCTCTGCAAGGCTCGCAGGCTTGCTGGGCACTAGCGCTGGAGTGAGAGGCTGCTCACAATGCCATGGAAGGGCGAGCCTGGGATGGGGTTCTGGGCCCGGGGGCCTGAGGTCACTGCAGAGATAACAACACCAGGTGCGTTCTTCCATAATACCTGGTATTGCCGATTGACGCCTCGGAGTTGCCTGAACTGGGATCAGCCTGGAAGCCCTGGCTCCCCCGGGTCTGCCCAGCCGTTACAGAAGGAGTCTGGGGAGTCCATGCAGCTGTTCCCCCTTAACCCGCTTCAGGGGCCAGGAGGGAATCCCCTCCACTCCTGGCACATGGGCTCCCCTCGGTGCCACCCAAAACAGGAGAGGAAGGAGACCAGTCCCGGGGCTGCGAGTAGAGAACTTGGAAATGCCTGATGGCTAGGTTGGTTGGCCATTGCCGCCATTGCCTCCATCGCTTCCCCCAGCCTCATGGTCGTGGTTCAGAGGTGGCAGAGGCAGTGGCAGTGGCTTGCAAACCTGTGCTAATCCATGAGCAGGCCTAATTGTAATTTTGATTTGCATTTCCTTATTAGCTAGTGATGTTGACGATTTTGTTTTCATGTGCTTTTTGGTCATTTGTATTTCTTCTTTTGGAAAATGTCTATTGAAGGCTTTTGCCAATTTTAAACTGAGTTGTATTCTTATCATTGAGATGTAGGATTTCTTTATATATGATGGGTATGACACCCTTTTATGATAAGTGTTTTTCAATTATTTTCTTGCATTGAATGGGCTGCCACTCAGCCTTCTTGACAAAGTCCTTAGAAGCACAAACATATTGAATTTTGAGGAGGTCTCATTTATCTATATTTTATTTCATTGCTTGTGTTTTGGGTATAAGGTCTAAGATCTTATACCTCCTACAAGATCTTGAAGATGCTTTCCTACATTTTCTTCTAGGAGTTTTATGGTCCTAGCTTTTATATTTAGGTCTTTGATCCCTTTTGATTTTATTTTCATATATGGAATGAGATATGGGTCCTCTTTCATTCTTTTTGATATGGATATACAGTTCTCCCACCACCATTTATTGAAGAGACAGTTCTGTCCCAGCTGGGTGTACTTGATAACCTTGTCATAAATCAATTGACCATAGAGGTGAGGGTCTATTTCTGAATTTTCCATTCAAAACCATTGGGGGTGGGGACTCAGGGAGAAACTGCACCACAGAGAAGGGAGGTTGGAGTTTTGAGCTGGAGCCCTGGGAAGTGAACACACAGGAGAAGAACACAGAGGAAGAGAGATGGCTCCTTAGACAAGGCAGAGGCCCCGGAAAGAGAGATGAGACATTCATGTGATAATCTATAGCTGGCCTTGTGGAGAGAGCAAAGCAGCTGAACTGGGAGAGATGCAAGCCCCTGGAAGAGAGGAATCCAGGAAGCATGAACCCTTGCAGAATTTGGCAGCCATCTTGCTCCAACATGTGGCAATAGACTTTGGTGAGTGAGATAATTTGTGCTTTATGGCCTGGTAACTGTAAGCTTCTATCCAAAATAAATACCCTTTATAAAAACAAACTGATTTCTGGTATTTTTCATCAGTACCCTTTTGACTGACTAATACAGCATCCTTGTCAAAAAAGCAGTTGGCCATAGATATATGACCAACATATTTGAACTCAATTCTGTTCTATTGGTCTATATGCCTATCTTTATGCTAGTATTATACTGTTTTGATTACCATGGCTTTGTAGTAAGTTTTGAAATTAGAAAGTGTGCTATCTCTAACTTTGCTTTTCTTTTGTAATAGTGATTTGACTATTCAGGGTTTGTTGCACTATATTCCATATGAATATAAAGGTCAGCCTTTTCATTTCTTCAAGAAACTCTGCATGGATTTTCACAGGTATTGCATTAGTTGCTTTGTGCAGTATTGGCATCTTAATATTAAATGCTCCTATCAATAAACAAGCAATATCTTGTCATTTTGGGATCCTCTTTAATTTCTTTCATCAGTGTTTAATATTTTTTAGTGTACAAATCCTTCATCTCCTTGGTTAAATTGATTCCTAGCTATTTTTTCTTCTATGAGCTATTGTGAAATTTTAAAAAAATTCCTTTATGATCTTTTCATTGCTGGAGTATAAAATCACAGATGATTTTTGTATATTCATCTTGTATCCTGCAAACTTGCTGAATTTGTTAACTAGTTCTAATAGTTTTCTTGTGGATTTTTTAGAATTTTCCATAGTAAGGATCATGTCACCTGTGTGATTGACTCTTCACAGCAGCATTTCTATTTATGAAAATCTGTGGAATGTGGCCTCTCTCTAAGCCAAACTAACATAGAAATACATTACCTTCCCCCCAGTGTAGTGCATTACTCCCAGGGATGAGGCTCCCAAGCATGGAGGGATTACTACCAAGCACAAACTAGAAATGCAGCTGCAAAAGCACCTTGAACAAAATGGGGAAGTAGTAAAGACAAATGAGTTTATATGGCTAAGAGACTTCAAAGTGAGTCCAGAGGCCTTTTCAGAGGTTACATTTATGCACATCTCAGCAGGAACTCATTGACTGCCAAAGTAAATATAACCTCAAATAGTGGGGCTCCTGAGGACCCTGGAGATATCCAGACACTAGAGGTAGGGCAGACAGCTCAGGAGTTTTGTGCCCTGCCTTTTGGAATTTATGCTCCCTAGTGTGATAGAGTTGAACTCAGGTGTCTTTTCCCTACACACAGCTCTTCTGCCCATCTATTTGAAGCTATAGTTAATACTAGAGTTGATACGTATATGTCCAAGAGACTGAAATCTTTGGGATGTCCATGTGCCAGGTGGGTCCTGAATCTCAAAAGACTTGCAACACCTACTCTCCAGTTCATTGGACTCACCCAGGACAGCTAACAAGGAGATAATGATTGACAATGATCATCTCAAGGAACAGAGAGAGTCTGCAACTGCAAGCAAGCAAGTCCAGTCCATCTTCCCCATAGTATCTAAGGCCTCTCTCAATTTGAGGTGGAGTGGGCCTCATAATCACAGAATCCTCAGGATTGGGAATGGACAATGGACTAGAATAGACTTACAGTTCTGTTGCAGAATTGTGATTATAACAATGGAAGAACTTTTATCAAGGATGTGGAGGCAGTGGCCACTGGAGGTTCTGAGGGGAGAGAGAAGGAAAAATAGGTACAATTTGGAGGCATTTTTAGGACTTGGGAATTATCCTGAATGACATTGCAATGACAGATACAAGCCATAGTATATCTTGCAAAAATGTGTGGGAGAGAGTGAAAACTGCAATGTAAACTATACTCCATGCTTAGTGGCAATGTTCCAAGTTGTGTTCATCAATTGTGGCAAATGTACCACACTAATGAAGGATGTTGTTGATGTGGGAGGCTTAGGGATCAGGCATATGAGAATCCCCTGTATTATTTTGTGTAACATTTATGTAATCTAAGTTTCTTTGAAAAAAACAAAAACAAAAAAGTATATTTTAAAAAAAAGAAAACCTGTGGGGGTAATTCCAAATTGTTTTTTTTTAATAATCTATTTTTATTTTTTAAAAGATACTTAGATTACATAAATGTTACACAAAAATTGTAGGGATTCCATATGCCCCACCTCCCTCACCACCCACAACCTCCCACATAAACATCCTTCATTAGTGTGGCACATCACCTGCAATAGATATACACATCTTGGGGCTTTGTCACTAAGCATGGACCAGAGTTCACGTTGTAGACCACACTCTCTCCCACATAGTTTTGCATGTTATATGATGATTTAAAATGACCTATATCTGTCATTGCAATGTCACTCAGGATAATTCCCAAGTCCTGAAAAAGCCCCTGTATTACAACTGCTTTTCCTTCTCCCTGCCCTTAAAGTGTCCAGTGACCACTGGCTCCACATGAATGTTGTAATTACTTCCATTGTGTGAATCACACTATATGTATAACAGAATACCAGTAAGTCCACTCTAGTCCATAGTTCTTCCCCCAATCCTGAGGGGTCTAAGATGGTGATGTCCACTCCACCTCCAAGTGAAAGGGGGTTTATACCCCATAGATAAGATGTATGGGATTATCCTGCCTGCAGCTGCAGACTCTCTCTATTACCTGGGATGGCCATTGTCCATCATCATCTCCCCCACCAGGTGTCCAGGGTGAGTCCTTTGATAAGGCACCAAACTCTGGAGATAGCTGTCATGATATAGGACCTGAGTGTCTCCAGAGCCCTCAGGAGCCCCTTGATTTAGAGTGAGATCCACAGTTGGAAGCCTATGAGGTCCTATTGAGATGTGCATGTGTTACCTCTGGGATGAACTCCCAACGCACTTTGAAGTCTCTTAGCCATATGAACTCATTTGTCCTTAACTTTTCCCCATTTTATTTGAGGTCTTTTTCCAGTCATAATGTCCATTGGCACTTGTTAGTAATCCCTTATTGCCAGGGAAGCTCATCCCTGGGAGTCATGTCCCACCCTGGGAGGAAGTAATGCATTCATATGCTGAGTTTGGCTTAGACAGAGGCCACATTTGAGCAACAAGGAGCCTCTCAGGAGGCAACCCTTAGGCACCCCATAACAATAGGCTAAGCTTCAATTTCAAGAGCAAAGAATCATAAGGCTAGTCATCAATAACAAGAGCCCATCAGTGGATGATCCTCCTTTGCCAGACACAGGCCCTGCACTTGTGGGAGTGTTACTACTCCCTTGGAGAATAAGGCAGAGCTCTCCAGGATGGGAATTCAGTATTTTCTCATTTATTGAGTGGTTTTCCACCCACTGTGACCATGTCCTCAAATGCTCACATTTGAGCAAATTTATAGACTTTATATGTATGTTCAGGTGAACTTCCTCCCATGCACCCCCCATCCCTGACACCCTCCACCAATGATCCTCTCCTGCCCTGGCTGTAACTCTTCTGTGATCCAAAGCTTCTTTAAAGATGAAGCTAATAAAATAGCCAAATACAATTAATAGGAAAATGAAATAATAATGATGTTTAAATGTAAGAGATAAAATGCGTGAAAACTTAAAAAAAAAACAAAACTAAAATTAAATTTAATTAAAGGATTGGGTTATTCAAAGGATGAGAAAAATTTTTTACAAATTTTTTTTTATTTTTTTTTATTGTGGGTAAAAATCAAAATTTTCACAATATATACCAACATTTGCAAAATGATATATAAATATATATGCATATATGTGCATTTGCTTACAAAAATGTTATTTATGTATATATATAAATATATTTTAAGAGGTGCTTAGATACACAAAATATTACACAGAACCCACTGGGATTCCCATGTTGCCCACCTCCCACACCTCCCACCACCTCCCACACAAATATCTTCCACAAGTGTGGCCCACCACCCTCAATGGACTTACACATCCTGGGGCCTTGCCACCAACCATAGACCACAGTTCACACCGTAGACCACACTCTCTCGCGCTCAGTTCTGAGTGGTGTGTGCTGATTTAAAATGGCCTACATCCGTTGCCACAAAAGTACTCAGGACAACCTCCAAATCCCAAAGAAGCCCCTGTATTTCAACTGCTCATCCCCTCCCTGCCCCAAAAGTGTCTAGTGGCCACTGGCTCCACCTCATTGTTATAATTTCTTCCATTGCTAGAATCACCATATGTGAACAACAGAATACCATCAAATTTTGTTTTGACATTTCACCTTTTATCACTGCAATATCTGGTGTCCAGTCTGTACCATGGCACCTTCCCTTTTCACTCCCCAGGGTTTCACTATTTTTCATTTAATTTTCAAAGAAGTTTTAGGTCAAAGCAAAATCACACACAGAATATAAGACACTCCCATATAACTAACCTCCTCCCCCTTTCCTCACGCCATATTAAAATGTTTTTGTATGTGGATGGTAACATTGTTATAACTGATATACAAGTAGTGAAACATAGCTACTAAGTATTGTCTGAAAGATAGGTGTACAAGAAAGAGAAAGAGAAGAGAATGTTGTGAGCCATCACCCATGTGGATATAATCTATGGTAAAGAGATAGAGTGTAGTTGTGTATTAAAGGGATAGGACAGGAGGGTAGTGATATATTGGGTTTGGTGGTTCAGGGTTGACAGATGGGTAGATTGGAAAGGGTGAGTTAGAACACCCAGAATACTAAGGGGAAAAATGGGAGAGGGACCAGGTGAACACTTGGTATTTTCAGGTATGAGGTTGAAAGTACAGAGGTTGGAATGCTTTTATGGCAACATGACAAGGAAATTTCACTGCTTTAGGGTGTTGGTTGGTGGGGCATTTGGGACAGAGCACACCTGGAACAGCCTTCTCGGGAGTGTGTGAGAGTTCATCCTGTCATAATGTGTTGTATCAGTTGGTAGAGACCTACACAATGAGGGGGAAGGAGATGGACTCCCATCTTTGGGAGGACCGATTTGCTCAGAAATAGACAGGTGGGCATCTATTAAGAGCAAGGCAGTTCCTAATAGTGGAGGACAAACCAGTGTGTCAAGACCTTTTGTTGAATGTAACTATGAATCTTTTCATCTAATGAGTCAACCCAGGGGGCCATCGTGGGCCCCGGGGGGATGGGGAAGGAGGAACTGAATAGATCAAACAGGGGATATCTAGTGGTCAGGGGAAATGTTTTTCATTACCTTACAGTGATGGACACAGGACATGGTAAATATCATCAAAATTTATAAAAGTGTACGATCTAAAATGTAAACCTACGGTAAACCATTGAAAATGCTTAGTAGCTATTATCAGTTATAACAATTGTTTTTTAAAATATCCCAAACTAGCAATTTTTAGCCAATAGATATAACCTAGTTTGCAAACACTGCAAAACTGCACTCAACATCACCAGCCATTGATAAGTTAAAATTCTGCATTTGTAAAGCCCAAAGCCACTTTGGCAACTTGGAGCTTTCTGGCCCAGAGGCTCCCTATTTTGCTAAGTCTGTGACATTGCCTAGAAATCTTTCTCAGGAGTTTGGGTGTTTTCCTTTTGTGCTAATCCCCTTTTGGGGCTCCCTCCTGCCCCTAATTCTTGAATGTCTTTTCCTACAGTGAGGCTCCACCCCTCACATTGCAAACCTGTCCAAGAACTGCACTGACAGTTTGCATTTTGCTGCCATCTAGTGGTCAAATATTTTTCTTTATCAATACTTAAATTCTTGGCTTTGAACTCTTTACATCAATCTCCTGTGAATTCCAGGGCCCAGAGGCTCAGCTGTTATTTTTGTTTCTGTTTTTGTTTTGTGTGTGTGTGTGTGTGTGTGTGTGCATGTGACATACTCACTGCATCCTTTCCTTAAGTTTCCCTTTTGTGGTAAATGTCAGAATAAGTTTTTTGGTTTATATGAAAATAACAATTCAGCCCCCACATTATAAGAAGACTATCAAGGTTTAAGAATTAAATTTCAGATGATTTTTCATAGATTTTAACAAATACTTCACAACAATGCAAGTTGTTTGTGGTGGTGTGATATGGAAACCTTATATGATTATATGTATGTTTGTATTTTAAGCTCACAATGTTTGCTATATACTTATTGTTTATGTATGTTCATGTATGAAACATACATTTCAATTAAATTTTTAATTAAAAAAATAAATTTAAGTGAAATATATTGAAACCTCCTGTAAATGAAGAACTATTGTCTAATGGATAAATGTCCTTCACATTTCTATGACAGACTCTAGGTGTTAGATGGAATTTTTCAACAATGACAAATTTTGCAAAGAGGAATGGTCCCCAAGCTCTGTCCTCCACAAGGAAGAGACTTATCCCTGAGTCCTTGAGACCCATTCCTTAACAGCTTTCATTTCTTTAGTGAAAATATGGGAAATTTACCAAGATGGATTGGATAGGAAAACCAGTGGTCTCCCATTCCTACCCAACTCTCTCACTTACCTCATCTGGGAAGGACCCACCAAAGCAGCCACAACCAGTGAAGAGGATGCTCTATGGTTCTTATTGAGACAGAGTATGTCTGAAAAGGGCACTCTCAAGCCCCCACCCAGGTTTTCATTTATGAACCCCAAGCCTTCCTGCTGGGACATAAGTGAATTTGTCTCAGAATAAGCCTGGAGACAGACAGGCATGAAAAGAAGGAGAAGAGAGGAAAAGAAAACCTTAGAGAGAGATGGACAGAGAGATATTGGGAGATAAAGAAAGAAGGTATAAATAATGATCAGAGTTAAAACTTGGGATCCACAGAAGAAACATATAGTGAAGCTAAAAGTGGGAAAGAGAGAGTTCTAGATTTCAAATACACCAGTTATTCCACTTTGCTCTTTGAAGGAAATCTTCAGTCTTCATCATGACTTCTAGCCATCCTTTGACCTGTCACTGACCTCTCTGGTCACAGGTTAGGAGCTTCAATGACTTTCTCTTGGTTCTCAGGCAGTGGGTATCTCTTCTTGGCTTCAGAGTATTTGAATATACACTTTCCTCTGCTCAGAAAACTACTCCTCCCTCACCACTGTAATTCCCTCATTTCCTTCAGGTCTGAGCCTCAATGTCACCTCTTCAGTGGGGCTTGGATGACTAGGCCATATTCCTTCATTCAGAATACTTTATCAACAAGCAGTTGAGGACTGACTGTCCATTGTCTGCCTCCTGTATTGACATGATTCCTATCAGGGAAGGCCTGTCTGTCAGATCCTTAGTTCTATCCCTAGGATCTAGGCTTGTTCAGACATATAGTACGTATACTGTTGAGTGGTGTGTGTGAATGGAAGGGAGGCTTTCAGAGAGACCAACAAATTCAAGAGCTCTCTGTGCCCCACCTAAAGCAGGCTGGATTAGGAAATCAAGAGATGGATCTGGAACCTGGCAGAAAACCCACATGGCCATGGATATTCTACAAGATGGCTGCTGAAAGAACCTTGTGAGAATCCCCAGTCAGAACAGGATTTCCTCTGGAATCAAGGAGAAACCCTGGATATTCTGAAACAGCCTTATTATTGGGCTCTCCTGGGGGATTGAGGGGTAGGGTAATCAATTAAAACAGCAAACAACTGGGATTCCTCCCCCAACATTAGCAAAGGGACAGAATAATTAATGGTTTTAAAAGCAAGCAGAAAATCCAAATCAGCCCTGTTTTTGCCTTTTCTCCCCCTACCTGGATCAGCACACAAATAGACCTGGGGACTTGTAAACTGTAATGGGGACTTGTCTGTAAATCAGCCCTTTTTAGCCCTTTTCAGCCCTTTTCTTCTCTCTTCCTGGGACCTATAATCTGTTATTTTCTCCCATTTCTCTTCTGCTCATTCCTTAATAAATTATAGGCCTAAATAAGCTACAGCTTAGCCAAGAACCTAGAGAAAAGCTGGCAACACCCCCTCTTCCAAGCATTCAACCTCTCCCCTGCACAGAGTCTGGCCTTTCAAGTCTGTCTGCAGTGCAGAGCTTTCTCCCTAGCTCCAAGCCTCTGGTATTTTAACTGGTATTTTATGATGAATGACAATTTTTACCAATGTTCTATTCATTTCTACATACATTGTAAATATAATACTAATTATGTTAAAGAAATAGCTGATAGCAGTATGTAAATACCATCAAAATCAATGTTTACTATATTGTTGGTTTTCTTTATTGTCTGTAGGAGGCATGTAAAAAGAATTTCATAAAATATGTTTTAATAGTTATCAAAGATGTTTTCTTCACTGCATCTTGTTCACTTCATTTTTTCTTTGTGTCCCTATTAACATTTTTAAAAATATTGAAGTGTATTTCATACAGTGAAACTCGGAGATCTTCAGTGCACAGCTTGCTAAGTTTCAACTAATGCATGTACACTTGTGAAAATATATTATTCCATCACTCCAAAATGTTTTCTCCTGCTCTTTCTAAGTTAAACAAGTTCCTCCCCACTCTCCACCCAGATATAATCAGTTTTCTGCTTTCTTTAATAAATTTCAGAAAATTCATGTCAATTAAATCACTTAATATGTATTAGGATGTTTATTTCACTCGGCATAATTGTAATGAGAATCAACCATTTGCTGTGTCTATACCATGTTTAGCCCATTTCATTCCTGAGTAGTACTCTATTATATGGCTAATTTTTTATTCATACTATTAGTGATGGATGTTTAATATGTCTCCAATTTTTTACTATTAAAAATAAAGCTGCTATGAACGTTCAGTTACAAATTTTTCTGTGATACATTTACTTTCCTTAAGTAAATACTTAGGAGAGGACTTGCTGAATCACATAGGTATGTGTTTACAATTTTAAGAAACTCCCCAAAAGATTTTGAAGTGGTTTTGGTACTTCAACTTCTATCAGCAATGTGTTAGGGTTCTAGCTGCTCCATATCTCCATCAACATTTGGTAAGGAAAGTTTTGTTTTGTTTAATTGTAGGCATTCTACTGGATGTGTATTGGTATCCAATTAAGTTTTACTTGTGTTTTCCTCAGGAAAACCATTCTGAGTAATTTCACATGACCTTATTTATCATTTTTTTATCTTCTTTAATCAAGTATCCTATTCAAGTATATGGATGACCTGTTGCTAGGGGCATTCACATTAAGGGCCAATATGTACCTTGAAGAATTGATTCCTTTGCTATTAGGTAATGCCCTTTTATATCCCTGATAATTCTCATTGTTTTGATGTCAGCTTTGTATGAAATTGATAATCCAGGTTTCTTTAGAATAGTTTTTACAGAGTAGAACCTTCTCCATTACTTTATTTTCATTTTCTAAGTTTATATTTAAAAGAATTTCTTATAAACAACATAGAGTTGTTTTTTTTTTATGCACTCTGATAGTGTTTGTCTTTGAATGGTGGGTGAGCTCAGCGACATTTAAGTCATTAATGATGTAGTTGTGTTAATGTCTACTCTACATTCAATAGTTTTCTATTTGTTGCCATTGTTCCTGGTTTCTTTTTCTTCCACTCTTTTTCTACCTCCTCTGATTTCATTGAGCATTATATATGATTCCATTTTTTTCTCCCACACAGCATATCAATTATACATCAGTTTTGTTATGTTAGTGGTTGCCCTAGAGTTTGCAAAATGTGTTTATGTGTAACTAAGTAAATTTTTAAGTATCACTATATCATGTGTTGAGTAAATTAAAACACAATATTCCCATTTGCTGTCTCCTGTCCCTTGCCATCATTCAATTCATTAATCCATAAGCTGTCATCATACAATACAGTTGCTATAATTATTCTGAATAAACTGTGTTCTATTAGATGGACCAAATTGAAAAGCAGCATATTTTATTTTACTTTCATTTACTGCCTATTAACACTCTTTCTTCTTTTTGTATATCTGACATCCTGCCCTATATCATTTTCCTTCTCTGAAAACCTTCCTTCAACATTTCTTGCAAGGAAGGTCTATTATCAACAGATGTCCCCAGTTTTGTTTCACCTAAGAAAACCTCTATTTCTCCTTTACCTTTGATGGATCATTTCCCTGGGTACAGAATTTTACATTGGTATGTTTTATATTTTCTTTCACCATTTCAATTAATTCACTCTTTTCTTTCCTTGTTACATGGCTTCAGAAGCAAAGTCAAATATCATTCTCAGTCTTGCTCCTCCCTAGGAAACTGGACTTTGATGTTATGTGTTTATTTCATTCTCCTCTGATTCCTTTCAATATTTTTTCTTTGTCTTTGTGGCATTTGGTTGGGTATGCTATGCCTAGGTGTAGGTTTTTTTTATTTATCTTGCCTAAGATTCCCTGAGCAACCTGGATTAATTTTGTACAATACTCAGATATTATTATATCTTATATTTCCTCTGCTTATTCCTTTCTTCTCCTTCAATTATTTCTCCTGCCCTTATGTCACACCTTTAAAAATTTTCCCACAATGCTTGAATATGTATATCACTGTTTTCTCTCTACCTTTGTTTTGGGAAGTTTCTACTGGTATATTTCCAGCACACTGGCTATAACCTCACTGTGTGTAGTCTACAGATGATCCCATCAAAGGCATTCTTCATGGGGCTCTTGATACTTGCTAAGTCCTGCCTCATTTACCTCATTCCAATCCCAGCACTGGTTACAAATTTCCACCTCCTACTACCATAGACATTAACAGAAAGGCTACCAACCCCATTTCCATCATGGGTTTGTAGGTCAGGAATAGGCCAAGTGTAGTCACCTGAGTCTAATGACCTGCACTATTTTATTTTAATTTTTTATGGAAATTGTCTTAAGAACTTAAAACCAAAATTTTAAAAAGAGAGACTTACATAAGAATTATATTATTCTATATTTTAAACATTACTGTATTCTCAAATAGTTTCAGACTTTTTCAACATGAATTAATCACTTTAAAAACTATCTTTCAGTTTGTCCCAAGAATTAAAAATATGATTTTAATTACATTAGTTTCTGTAATGAGAAGAAGAAAGTAGGCCCATAGAATAGTTATAACATAAAAAGTTTTGTAGGTTTAAAAGTTGTAATATTCACACCTAAAAAAAGGAAATAAAAGAAACCCTAGCCAACTAACGACTTGGTCACTGGAGGGAAACCCACAATGAATTCATATTGCTTCATTTGTTGTTCAGGCACCTCAAAAGTGCTTTAAAAGTCTTGTTCATTTGTCCTTCACTTAAAAAGAAGGGGGAAAATAGTCACTGTTTGCCTTGTAGGTCTTACAGATATATGGAATTTTCAATAGTAAGCACCTTAAGTATGAGTCTATTTTCTAAACTAGAGAAACACTGGCTTGCTCAAAGCCTGAGAGAAAGTCAGGTTTCTGAGGCAGTCCATCAGGGCCTCAGGTTGTCAGATGCTATGGGAAAAGCTTGAGCTCTGGATAAAATCAAACATGTAAGAAGTGGCTTTAAAGCAACAGTTTGACAGTCAGCTATACCATTGCACATTGCCACATTAATTTGATCTTTAAGTATCTGCAAAGTGTAAAGACTTTAATAATAGTAACACCAAAATTCTTGGCAAGGTTGCTTTGGACATCATATAGAATTAAGATTTCCTTATTAAATATAAACTTCATTGGTTAGGAGAGCTCTCTGTAAAAGAATTCACCTTAAAACTATTGAAATATAGTAAAAAGTTTCATTAAAACTCCCAATTCAGTATGAGTTTTCTAAGCTTATTACAGTTATAAGATGATAGTTTTCAGAATTGAATACAGTATTCTAAAGACCCATTGTAAAACTCTCAAGGAAATGATCAGTCTCATCTAACACTACATTTTCATTCACACAGCCTAAGGTGCAAATTAGAAGCAAGTAAACTTTCTTATCTCTTGTAAAGCATTTTAATACTCACCCTCCTTCCAGATTCCTGTCTCCACTAGAGAAGACCTTATTTTTTATGAAAACCAGTCTTTTTTAAAAAAAACATTTTTTCTATCCCTAAAGCAAATGTATTACAGAGAAGGAGCACTGCATTTAAATTTTACTTCTGGGCTTATTCATACACCACATTCTCACATAAGTTCCATAGGAGATATACTGACAGAAATCAAATAGCATTGTATTTCAACCAAATGCATGAATATTTTACACCAACAAGACTGTCATTTTTTGTTAGGTAGAGGAAAACATAGAGAAAGTGGGGGTGGGCAGCATCTCTAACTGATACCTTAATATTCTCCCTGCATCCCCAGTGGCAAGATGATCTTCAGACTGTAAATTCCAAATGTCATTGCCAGTTACTATGCAAGAAGCAAATGTCTATAGTGTGTGTAGACCAAGAGGCCAGACTTGAGTAAGTGATGAATTCCCCATTATGTATTCTAAACAACCTTGCATTATTTAGAGAAAAATAATAATGTGTCAGTCTTTGACCCAAAAGAAACTTCACTTCTTCTCAAATCTATGTAACACTGATGCTTTGCTTATTGGAATGTATTTGAACTATTAAATAATAAATGCCTGGATGATAATTTAAAGAGAAAACACCACCATTACCCAGCCCAGATAAATCCTATTAAATATCATGGTTTTCAACATGAAGTGCTGCTAAACTGAAATATAAGTAATTTTACTACCAAAGTTCTATTTTTATTATACATGGAGTTAGTACTATTGTAGAAACTGATTTTTGACTTGATATTAATTATTTCACTAAGAAAACTGCACATAATGAAAATGAGTCTTATGTTGCAAGGCAGAATGACCTTATAAGCTATGGAATTTGAATAGTTATTCAGAACAAGATGAAACAATGGGCTCCACCTAAAATTATGAAAGGGGTACTGAATGTTAAGTATCTATAGCCATTTTGAGGCATTTGGTGTCAGTATCTTAAAAGATTAAGATGCTTTAAAACAAAACCTTTATAAGAATATCAAAGACTTAGGGAATTATCTTCATAAATAACTTTAAATGTCTATGACTTCAACTATCTGCCCTACTGTTTAGGAAAGTGGCCAAGATTCATCAAAACAATAAACACTTGTAAATTCCCCAAGAAAAACCTTGCATAATCAGTTGGTTTCTTAAACCTGTGTTCTTTTGTGTGTGTGTGTGTGTGTGTGTTTTTTCATTTGCACTTTTTATAAGAAGATGCCCAAGTAACTTCATTTTTCAATTTTTTTAATTTTTAAAGAAGCTTTAGATTATATAAATGCTACATAAAAAGTATAAGGTATTCCCATATGCCCCACTCCCTCACCCTCCCACACTTTCCTTCATTAGCAACATCCTTCATTAGTGTGGTACATTTGTTACAATTGATGAACTCATATTGAATCATTGCTACTAACCATGGACTACAGTTTACATTATACTTTACACTCTGTCCTACACAATTTTTTAGGTTTTCAGAAAATATATAATGGCCTATATCCATCATTTCAATGTCATGTAGGACAAATCCATTGTCCCCAAAATGTCCCAATATCACAGCTATTTTTCCCTCTACCATCCTTCAGAACTTCCAGTGGCCACTGCCTCTATATCAATGATAAAAGTTCTTCCATTGTTAGAATGACAATAAACCTATAGTAGAATAACAGCAAGTCTAATCTAGTCCATCATTCTTTCCCCAATCCTGAGGACTCTGGGATGGTGATACCCAATCTGCCTCTAATTGGGAGGGGGCTAATATCCCATGGGGCAGATGGATGGGACTATCTTGCTTGCAGTTGTAGACTCTCTCTGTTCCTTGTGATGGTCATTTTCAATCATCATTTCCTTGTTAGTTGTCCTGGGTGAGTCCAGTGAATTGGACAGTAGGTGTTGCAACTCTGTTGAGATTCAGGATCTGACTGGCACATGGAAAGTCAAAAGAGTTTTAAGTCTCTTGAACATACACCTATCAACTCTAGTATTAAATGTAGGTTCAAATATATGGGGCAGGAGAGCCATGTGTAGGGAAAACTCAACTAAGTCCAACTCTGTCACACTGGGCATCATAAATTCCAAAGTAGCACCCATTAGCAGGGTGCCAAACTTCTGAGGTGTTATTCCTGCTTTTGAGCCTGGATGTCTCCAGAGCCCTCAGGAGGCTTGCTCTTTGAGGCAATTTTACTGTGGCAGTCAATGAGATCCTGCTGAAATGTGCATAAGCATGACCCCCAGAATGAACTCCCAATGAACTTTGAAGTCTCTTAGCCATATAAACTCATTTGTCTTTACCCTTTCCCCCTTTTGGTCAAGGTCTTTTTCCAGTTGCATTGCTAGTTAGTGCTTGGTAGTAATCCCTCATTGCCAGGGAGGCTCATCCCCAGGAGTCATGTCCTATGCCAGGGAGAAGGTAATGCATTTATTTATTTATTTATTTATTTTTAAGTTTTGCATTTTATTTATTTATTTATTTTTTTATTATGGGTAAAAATCAAAATTCTCACAATACATACAAACATTTGCAAAATGATATATAAATATATATGCATATATGTGTATTTGCTTA
>JAKSZT010054120.1:144784-155230 GCA_026826555.1 Tolypeutes matacus
TGGGGGGAAGGTAATGCAATCATATGCTGAGTTTGGCTTAGAGAGAGGCCACATTTGAGCAACAAGGAGGCTCTCAGGTGGCAACCCTTATGCACCCCACAACTGCAGGCTAAGTCTCATTTACAAGAGCAAAGACTCACAAGGGTAGTCATCAATTAAAAAAAAAAAAAAAAACATCAGTGGGTCATCCTATTTTGACAGGCACTGTCCCTACACTCAGAGGACTATTGCTGCTCCCTTGGAGATTGTGGCAGAGCTCTCCAGACTAGGAATTCAGATTCCCTCATTTATTGTGTGATTATCCACCCATCATGACCATGCCCCAACCCCTGATCCTTTGAATGATTTTGTATATCTTTCATGTATATTCGGTTGAACCAATGCCCACGAACCCCCCCCAGACACCCCCCCAATAATCCCCCACAGTACCCATTGTAACCCTTCTGTGATCCAAATCCTCCATGAACATTTAGTCCATAAAATAATCAAATACACTTACTAGGAAAAAGAAACAAGTGTGATAAGCTTACATGCAAGAGACAAACATAAGGAAACTCAGGGAAAAAAAAAAGAGAGAAGGAAAAAAAAACAAATAATCAAACAAAGAAGAAAACAAAATAAAATATAATTAGTGGATTGGGACATTCAAAAAATGGGCAAAAAAGCAAAGGAAATGCCTTTAAATATATATATATATATTCCTTTTTATTTCCTTTCTCTTTTCTTTTTTCCCTTTTTTCCTTCCCTTTATCACTGTGTTATCGGATGTCTGATGTGCCATGTCACCTTCCTCCTCTCAATCCCCATTGTGTCCCAATTTTTCATTTAATTTTCAAAGAAGTTTTAGGTCACAGCAAAGTCACACACGGAGTGCTGGAGACTCCCAGATACCAAACCACCCCCTAAGGTAATGCATTTATATATTGAGTTTGGCCAAAAGAGAGACCATATTTGAGCAACAAGGAGCCTCTAAGGAGGTAACTTTTAGGAAACCTATAACACTATCTTATGTTTCAATTTGAAAAGAAAAGTTTCATAAATACAGTCACCAATATCAAGGGCCCACCAATTGTCCATTCTCCTCCATTATTCACTGCCCCTATACTTGGGGAACTCTTGCTGTCCCATTAAGGAATGTAGTAGAAATATCCACCCACCATGACAATGCACCATGAACACTTGAACTCTTTCATATGCCTTATAGGTATGCTTAAGGTGAACCTCCACCCATGCATCCCCAATCACTGATAGTCCATACCATTGATGCTCCCCTTCCACTGTTGTAACCCTTCTGTGATCCAAAACTTCTTCAAAAATTAAGCCAACAAAATAACTAAATAAAATTAATAAGAAAATGAAATAATAATGATAGTTTTTAAAGTAACAAATAAAATACAAAAAAATAAAATTATAAAATTTTTTTGGCACATTTCTGATTTGAATCCTCTGGAATGTTTGTCAATACCACAAGTTACCAACTTCCTCACCATACTTCCTAAAGCAACTTCTCAAGAGTCTGTAATTGTACCCTGGGTTCCTGCATGCCCAGGACATCCTGCATAAGGACATACACAGCATTGTTTCATTCTGGCCCCATATCTCTTCTCCAGCTCTGTTAAGACTCATGATGAGATAGAACAGCTGATATAGGATTGTGGTGTGGATGAGAAAGAATATGATGAAGCCAGTAAAGAGGAGTTAGAAAGAGATGTAGATTGTGGACTCTGTTATAGTTCCCTTGGCCCAAGGCTGGTGCTTCCATGAAAAGTGAGTTGTGGCTGGGTCTAATTAGGAAGTCAGGACATGCCATGGTCCCCTAGCACCTATGCAGTATCCAAATGGGATCCCAGCAATGTTTGCAACTGAATAATGCTCAAGCTTAGAGAAGATGGTGGGTGCTAACCTCTAGCTCTGGATGGATAGAGAAATTCCATAAAGGATGTGTTCTGTTTTGGCTCAGCCATTGTACAACAGGCAGAACCACCACCCAGCATCATTTTCTGCCTGAGACAATCAAAATTTAGAGTTGGACATGACCCAGTGAAAGGAGGACAGGTATTGTTTTGGGTCACCTGACTTAGCTGGCAAGGACAGTGAGAGACAAGTTTTCTATGATCATAAATGGTCACAGTCTGAATTTGAGTTCCATCA
Organism: Tolypeutes matacus; assembly: GCA_026826555.1. Lineage (NCBI taxonomy): Eukaryota > Metazoa > Chordata > Mammalia > Cingulata > Chlamyphoridae > Tolypeutes > Tolypeutes matacus. Next base: position 146,936 of record JAKSZT010054120.1, read on the forward strand.
ATTAGTATTACCTTTGGCAAAGACAAGTCCAGCTGGAATTGACACTTTAATAAATTTTTCAAAGTGACTTTGTGTCTCACTGTGGGTGCAAAAGGCAGAGGAGAATGGTCTACTGCCTTGAAGCATAAGACCCTCAGGATATCATCATTGGTTTGTTTATTCATTAATTCAATGAAGGTTGAGACTAGTCTGAAATCCTTCCCCTTCAATTGAATGGCTTGCGAGTAGCAACAATTAACACAAAGGTTTGATTTCAAGTAGACTGCAGTCCTGAAATTCATCCACTACTTTTCCAAATACAGGACTTCCTTAGAGGTTCATTATGAGCTGGAGCTGAAAAAGGAGGAAGGCTCACCAAAATGACTGGCTAACTGGGTGTCTTTTTAAACACAAAGAAAATCCCACTGCCTTGGAAGGAAGCCACAGCCCAAGAACCCCACCCCTAGACATCTCCCCAGACTCCAATTCCCTGATGAGTCATCTGAGGATGAACCTTGTTCCTAGACAAAGGTCACCTCTCAAATTTCCTCTTTGTCTGGTACTTATCCTTGCTTCATGCAGATTGGATACTCCTGTCCTACTCACCATCTGTGCCTAGGGGTGTTCCAGGTGCTCTAGCTGAGCAAGAAGTTGGACATGACACTCCAGACCTGAGCCAGGCATGGTGAGCTGTGCATAGCCCTCCAGCTGCTTTGGGAAGAGAAGGTCTGATGGCTGCAAGAAATCTTATGAAGCCTGATCCAGCCAGTTGCTCAGGATGGAAGAGGAGCTCCTGGGGGTAGTCCAATGATCTACACAATGTGGGGAATGGCCTGTCCTTACATGTAGCTGAGTATAACCCTCACAGTGCTGGGCTCCTGTGTCTGCATCTGCCTGTCCAGTGAATAGCATCTCCCATCCCCAACCCCATTCAACCTGTGCTGGCAGTGGCATGCATGGACTCCAGAATGGAGCTAGAAATGAGTCTCAATTTTAGGATTGGCTCCATCTATGTTCTGACCAACTCTCCCCTCCTTAAGCAGTCTGTTATACTTCACAGTTTGTCCCTACTGCTTCCCACTGCAACTCCATGAAGGCAAAGAGGAATTGTGTTGTTCATGATGGCTCAGTACTAGCATACACTAGGAGCTTTATAAATATCTGTCCTATGGGGGACTTGAGTCTGTTACCCTACCTCAAACTGTCCTGAGCTCTCATGGACTCTCAAAACTTAGCCCATGCCCCAAAGTGCTGCTTGGGATATGGCTGTGATGGTGACTGGTCCTCTCATGGGCTGGCTCCCAGTGTCCCCTCTACATCCAGTGACCCAGCACCCCAATATACCTCACTTGACTATGGCCCTCATGTGGAAGGAAGCCCTTCAGCTCTGTCCTCCCGTGGGTATCATATACACTGATTTCTACTCAAAGCTAACAATAAACAATACCTAAAAAAAAAAAGATTAGGAGCAGTGAAAACTGAATTTGCTAAAATTAAGGAATGGAAGAAATGATATTTTTTAATGGCTAAAGTATCACATTCACTGATTTATCCCTAGTTCCACAAGAGACATTTTTTAAAAATATTGTTTTAGGGGTCTTTCTATTGCAAAACCAGAATAGTTCTTTTTTTCCTTCTTTTTACAGAAGTCACAATAGCATACACTTGTAAATATCAAGACAATTTTTCAACAATAAATAAGTGATTTTGGACAGTCATTTAATAAATCATTAATGTCTTGGTTTTGGGTTTTCCAAAATACAGTGAGATAATGGTTTGAACAACCATTTGGGAAGCATAGAGAACACCAGCATTGGAGGAATATAGTGATACAGGAAACAGAAAGCAGCCAATGAACAGTGCATATCAAGTCAACTTCCCTTGTGGTTGTCTGTGCTTAAGCCTACATCAAGTCTCCACAAGTCACAAATCAAAAGGATTAAAATCATATATATTTAATCATACCAAACTTACCCTTGTAAAGATACTGGAAAGTGGTGTAAAATACATGATTCTGAGTTAAGGAACTGTAGTAGCAAGACATTCTGGGTATTTACATGGTAAATTCTGTCAACCTTGATGAGGTCTGCTGCTAGGAACTACTAATTAATTCTCTGACACTTTTGGGCTGCTGTGTGTGGAAGACAATACTTTCAGAAAAAGTCATCAGGCAAAGTGATCTTGGCATTTGTAAGTTGACTGGAACTACAGCAGTTGCTCAAAAGCTAGAGGAAAAAGGAGTGGATGTAGCTCAATTGGTTGAGTGCCTGCTTCCCATTTATGAGGTCCCAGGTTTGATCCACATTACCTCCTTAAAAGAAAAAGAAAAAAGAAAAGCATCTCCTATTGGGGAGGAGATGAAGCTCAGTGTTTGACCAACTGTTTCCCGTGTACAAAGTCCTAGATTCAAATCCTTGTACCTCCTTAAAGAAAATTTGAGGAAAAATTATAAAACTTTATTTAGAGAAACTTACATAGACATAAACCCATCAAGAGATATAGAAAGGGCAGTTTACTGTCTTAAATTAAGTTGTAGGTTCTTCAATTGATCTACAGATACAATGCAATAAAAATCTCATCAGTGATTCTTTATGAAACATGATAAGCTGATTCTAAAATTCATATGAATGAGTAAAAAGGAAAAAAAAATGGAACATGGCTGAAAAGGACAGAAAGACTTGGCCTGGGGGACAGCAAAAGTTATTAAGATGATACAGTAATTAAGAGAGTATGATACTGGTAAAAACATATGTACATAGATCCCATGAATAGGGCAGGGAGCTCTGAAAGAGAACCAAATTTTGAGGAATTTTGGTATATTATAAAGTGAGAGTGGGAAAACAAAGAACTTTTTGATAAATTGAGCTTCAAAAAGTAACTTATTACCAAGGGTTAGTCAACAATGTATTTGAAGAAAGACCTTGATCAAACATGGGAATTATTAAATAAAATAGAGTTTTTGTGGCTAAGAGATTTTGAATTGAGTCTGAAGGTCAATCCAAGAGTTACTGTCATGTAGGTCTCATTCAAACTCCACAAAATGCCACAGTACACAAAGCTATAATTAAAACATCACTTAAGGGCCCCAGGGACATCCTGACACCATAGGCAAGACACACAACCACCTGAAATCAATGCTCCCTTGCCAGGCTCTATCTGGGAATATATGGAATATATGAAAAGCTATTTCACCAATATAGCATAGTTATAAATAGGCATAAATCCCTGAACCATGATTCTTATGCTTCATTTATTTGAGCCTATAGGTTCATTTATTTGAACCTATAGGTTTCAATTTATTTGTTAAATATATTTCTCAGAGATGTAAAGCCTTCACATTGAGCCATGAAATTCACATTGAGCCATGAAATCCAGCAGATTTATGGCCAACTACTACTCTCCAGTTCCTCAGGCTTGCCCCCTAGACAACTAACAAAAAGATGATTATGGACCAGCCCCAGCCAAAAGGAAGGAATATCTTCAACTGCAAACAAAGCAATTCCATTCCAGCAGGGGAAGATGGTGTCAGTTTAGGAGGGCACTCACTGACTTGTTCACTGAGGATGGCTAATTGGGGACAGTGTCCTGCCCAGGGGTCTCTGCTGGGGGCAAACAGAGCAAGAACTTTAGGAACATCGCTCTGGAGGGAGCTGGATGGCACAGATTACTTGGGAAGGATTCGTGAGGTTTTTCTCTACCTGTGGTGGTAAACACAGATGGCTGAGCCCCACCCTCAGGGAAAAAGGCTGGTTTGAGTCACGACCCCCTCCAGCAATCCGGTGAGAGGGAGCATTCTTTAAGAGTGGGAGGATTCTGGTGGAGGGTCGAGAGACCTTTCCTTGCTGTGGATTTTGCTGCCTGGAACCCCTTGCACCTTTGGGGAACAAAATAGCTGGCTTGAAACAGGACCAGGCTGAGGGGAGTGGTGAATCTGCTGAGGAAGGTTGATTTACCTAGCTCTCCAGGGATACACCCCAACCCCCGCCGGCAAACTGGTGAGAGGGAGCATTCTCTGAGAGTGAGAGGGTTCTGACAGAAGGTTAAGAGGGGTTTCCTTTCTGTGGATTTGGCTGCCTGGACCCCCTTATAGCTTTGGGGAGCAGATAAGAAGCCTTGAAGCAGTGCCAGGCTGAGAGGAGAGTGAATCTACTGAGGAAGCCTGATTTAACCAACAGCCCAGGTGATACTGAGGCTTGGCTCCAGAGGGGGTGGGGTCAGCCAATTTTATCGTTCTGCACTGACTAGCATCAGACCTTCAGCTCCCCTGGGGAGGCCAGGAAGTGGGAAGTGGTTAATTAGTGTCCATGAGCCTAGTTAGGGTGACCTCAGTGAAGGGGGTGGTCTAGAAGAGGAAATATTTTGGGTACTTTATTTCACCAAAAATAAAAATAAAAAAGAAGACAGTCACTTTTTAAAAAATTATTTTTTCTTTTAAAATTTATTTTTATGGCTAAAATCTGCCTCAAAGCCTTCATATAGAACCTTGCAGGGCAATTGACTGATGAACACAAGCAGGCTGAGCAGTTCTACAAGGGCTCAAGAAGGAACACTGTTCTTCATTAGCTTTGTTTGACTGCTTGCTTGTGTAGTTGGTTGGTTTTTCTTTGTTTATTTGCTGTCTCTTGCTTTTCTTTCCTCTTTCCTCCCTGCTTCTTTTTTCTTTCTTTCTTTCTTTTTTTATTTTTATTTTTTATTTTAAATTAGGTGCTGCTAGTTTGTCTCTTCTTTGCTGTGCTACTTCTTCAGGGATTTCCTATTCTCTGTCTATATTTATTTATCTCCCAATGTTATCTCATTTACTTCCTTCATCTTTCAGTTTTCTGCATTCTGTTGTGGTTCTTACATACCACACTTTTTCATTAGCCCACAACTTCAAGGGTGTCAATTTCTATTCTAGTTCTTCTGTTTTCTTTGTTTTTTATTTATATTAAGTTTTTCCTTTCAGCCCTTTATTTACTCTTTCTCTCTCTCTTCATCATTCTAGCCTTCTAAATCATTACATATATTTTCCTCTATTTGGTTTCCCAGTCCATTGTAGGTACTCCACTTCTTTCCCTATTACTCTAAACTGCCTACATGAGTTAAATATTCATTTTACTAAGTCTTATATGGCCCCTCTTCTAACTTTTTTCAATATTACTGTTATCCTTCTTCCTTTCTCATGTCTTTCAATTCCTCTGGCCTAATCTTTTGCCTTCAAGGGAACATAGAAAGAAGCAAGGAAATAAAATAAGAAGAAAAAGTGTCAAAGAGAAAACTTAACACACATGCAGAACGACCAGCTAAATAAAACTCTAGAGCAGAGAGAGAAGCTAATGAACTGAATAGGCCCATCAAGATAAAATGATGACTATAGGGCAAGAAAAAATTACAAACCACACTGAGAAACAGGAAAACATGGACCAGTCCAATGAACAAACTAAAAACCAAGGATAGATGCAGAGCATTGAACAACTAATCAAAGCTTTCCAGACAAATATCATGGACCAACTTAATGATGTGAAGGAAGAGATTAAGGATATTAAGAAGATACTGGAAGAACAAACTGAAGAAATTGTAAATATATATAAAAAGATAAAACAGATATGATGGTGATCAATAGCACAATGCAAGAAATCAAAAAGACCCTGGATTCACATAACAGCAGATTTGAACAGGCAGAAGAAAGAATTACTGATGTGGAAGACAGTACATATAAAATCAAACAGATATTGGAACAGATAGACAAAAAGATATAAAAAAATCCAGCAGGGACTCAGGGATTTAACTGACAACACAAAATGCACAATCATACACATTATAAGCATCCCAGAAAGAGAAGAGAAGGGAAATGGAAAAGAAGGAGTGTTGAAGGAAATAATGGCTGAAAACTTCCCAACCTTATTGAGAGAGATGGATGTACAAGTCCAGGAAACACAGAGCACCCCAAACACTATAAATCCCAACAGGCCTATTCCAAGATATATACTTGTCAAAATGTCCAATGCTAAAGACAAAGAGAAAATACTCAAGGCAGCAAGAGAAAAGAGAACCATCACATACAAGGGAAGCACAATAAGATTAAGTGATTTCTCATATGAAACCATGGAGGCAAAAAGAGAGTGGTATGACATAGTCAAAATACTATAAGAAAAAACTTCCAGCTGTGAATTCTCTCTCATCATTTTTGGCATTCAGAAATGATGCAGAGTTCAAAATATTCACAGATAAACAGAAATTAAGAGATTATGCCAAGAAGAAACCTGCACTTCAAGAAATACTAAAGGAAGTTCTACAAGTTGAAAGGAAAAAACAAGGGAGAGAGAGTTGGAGTAGAGTTTAAAAACAACTAAAAGGGATTAACGGAGGCAGCCAAGATGGCGTTAGTGTAGGAGGGCGCACACTGCAAGCTCCCAGAGCAAGGCGGATTGGGGACGGGGTCCTGCCCGGGGGTCTGTGCTGTGCATGCGAGGAGTGAGAGGCTTGGGACATCTATCTGTGCGGATCGGCGGCGTGGACCGAACAGTGGAGATTCGTGAGTTTTGAGGCTGCCAGTGGAGGTTGGCACAGGCGGCTGAGCCCCGCGGTTAGGGAAACAAAAAAAAAATAAAACGGCCATTTTGAGCCACGGGCGGGGCGAAAAAGTTTTATTTTCTGGGGATCTGGCTGTCTGGCGCCCCTTGGACCTTGTGTGAACAGAGAAAACGAGCTAATCAGCACCCAGTGAACCGGAGGGGGGATTTTGGTCGGGCAATGCAGCTGATTTCCCTAGCCACCCAGGGATAAGACCCGGGCCACTGCAGAGCCAGGAGGAAGGGACACTTCCCAAAAAAGGGAGGGCTCGGTTGGAAGACAGGGAAGGGTATTTTATATTTTTAGACATTGATCTGGCTACCTGCACCGCCCCATAGCTTTGGGGAGCAGATAAGCCGACCTGAAGCAGCATTATGCTGAGAGCAGATGTGAATCTGCAATAAAATTGATTTACTGAGCAGCACGGTGACGCTGGAGCTCGGTGCCAGAAGGGGCGGAATCTGCCATCTTTAGCACTCCTCACTGACTAACATCAGAGCTTCAGCTAACCTGGGGAGTCCAGAAAGTGGGACATGCTTGATTAATTTCCACGGGCCCAGCTAGGGTCCCTTCCGTAAGGGGGTTGGTATAGAGGAGGAATTATTTTGGGTCCTGTACTTGGCTAAAAAAAAAAAAAAAAAAAAAAAAAAGTGAGGTCACCTCAACAAATGAAAAATAAATTCTTTTTAATTTAGTTTAATAGCTAAAAGCTGCTTCAGGACCTGCATATAGAACCCTGTGGTGAAATTCATTGATAAACACAAGTAGGCAGGAAGGATCCACGTGGACCCTAGGGGAATCATTGACCCCCCTTGGCTCTGTTTGACTGCTTGCCAGTGTGGATCTTTGGTTTCTCTCTGTTAATTTCTGGTCTATTGCTATTATTCCCGCTTTCCTCCCCCTTTCCTTTACTTTCTATTTATTTTTTTTTAAATAGGTGCTGCCAGCTGGTCGCTTATTTGCTGGGCTTCTTATTCAGTAATTTCCCACTCGCTATATATATTGATTCTGTATTACAAATTATCGCTTATCCTTCCTGCACCTTTCTGCTTTCTGTTTTCTGTTGTGGCTCTTAGAGACAACATTTTTTCATAGAACCACAACTTAAGGGTGTCAATTTCTATCCCAACTATTTTGTTTTCTTCTTCTTCTTTTTTCTTTTTTTTTAAATTAGTATTAACTTTTTCCTTTCAGATCTTACTCTACTATTTCTCTCCCTCCTCATAATTCTAGCATTCTAAATCACTATATATATATATTCCTCCATTTGTTTTGCCAGTCCATTGTAGGAACTCCATATTTTTTCCTAGTACTCTACACTGCCTACTCAAGTTAAATATTCATCTCATTAAGTCTCATTTTGCCCCTCTTCTAACTTTTATCAATATTTCTATTATCTTTCTGCCTTCCTTACATCTTTTGATTCCTCTGGCCCTAACCTTTTGCCTTCAAGGGAACATAGAAAGAAGCAAGGAAATAAAATAAGAAGAAAAACTGCCAAAGAGAAAACTTAACACACACGCATAACCAATAGCTAAATAAAATTCTGAAGCATAGACAAAAGCTAATCAACTGAACAAACCCATCAAGATAATATGATGACCAGAGGGCAACATAAAAATACAAATGACTCTGAGAAACTGGAAAACATGGACCAGTCCAGTGCACAAAATAAAAACCAGGAAGCAATGCAGTACATCGAACAACTAATCAAAGCTATCCAAACAAATATCATGGACCAACTTAAAGAACTGAAGGAAGAGA
>JAKSZT010054120.1:173009-184964 GCA_026826555.1 Tolypeutes matacus
TAACCTAGTCTACTTAAACATCTTCCTGACAAATTACCAGGCCTTCAACTCCATCAAACAGGTGCTGGAGCAGCTGTTTATAGTGTAAGCACCTGCCCTTCCTCCACAGTGATGGCTCTTTCACCTACCAGCTGTGTGTCTGGGGAACATCACTAGCCTCAGTTTGATCCTATTAAAAGTGGTTTGATAGCAGTAACAACCTTCTGGGGTCCTCATCAAGACTAAATGGGCTGAGCCATTGAAGGTGCTTCCTTGTGCTTCCTCTGAAGAAAGGGTATTTGGTGGGGATGGCTTGTCCATAAGTAGTAATTTCCTCTCTACTTGAAGAAGATCTGCTTCAAAGTGCCCTTTGGGATCCTGAATTCGCATTGAATGGAAGTTTGAGAGCCCATCTCTGTGGGCTTACTACTTGATGTAGCCTGAACCAGGATCACTGGCAGCTGGCAGATGAGCTGGGGGTCCCAGTACTTGTCAGGAATGGTGCAGCTCATGTCTCCTTCATTCAGCAAATATCTAGGATGTGTCCCTATATGAAGGCACTTTCTAAGGCCCTTAGCTGACTTCACTTGAGAAAGCTGGAAAAATCCCTGAACACCTATGCTTCCAATCTAGTCAGGGAGTTGAGCAGTAACACTAGACAATAGCAACAGGATTTGTACCCAGTATTTATAGGTAGCACCCTCACGTCTCCTCCAGATACCCAGATGACCACACTTTTGTTGATGCAGCTGGAGAATGCCAGGAATATCTGAAAACCCGAGTGAGCTCTGGTTGAGGAGTGAAGGCCTCCTTCTTCTCAGGCAGAATAGGTAGTTTTGGGCTGCTGGCAGGAGGCAGAGTAGAATCCTGAATTCCATGATTCCCACTGGAAAACAGAGGCCAAGGGTCAATTCTCTGCAGTAGGACAGGATACAAAGAGAATTGTGGACAGGTTCTAGTGCTCAGTGTGAAGAGGGCCCCCTGGAGGCACTGAGCCTATTCAGGTTCCACACCAGACTTTCTTGCCCCTCCACCCCACCATATGACAGGGACACAGATCTGGAGGTGTGATAAGAAAACAGTTCACAAATCTGCCTCAGTTCTCAACCCTGTGAATCTAGCTACCAGGGGCTGCAGTGGGCTGTGCCTATGCCCAGTGGAAGGCCAGTGTCAGGGGCAAGAAGAGCCCCAAACATGAATTGAAGAGGAATGGCATGATCTCAGGGCACAAACAATGGTTTGAGGGGCCATGAAGGACCAGGGCAGGCTGTGGCAGAATGATAGGCTCTTGTCCCACATGGGTGAGATTTTTGTAAAGCTCACACTGTGTGTCAGTGCTGTTCAATCAGCAGAGCAGACAGAATGCCTCCATGTCCTCATGAAGGTTATATTCAAGAGGGTGGGGGCTCAGGGTAGAAAGAAATTTATGTCTGACTTCTCTGAGATAGAGCACTGCCACGGGATGGTGATCATCAGAGGGCTGTGGGGCAGCAATGACCATTTCTCTCACTGTTGCTCACCCACCCCCAGCACCATCTCCTGTATCCTTTGCACCTTTCTGGATGAGTACCCAGAGGGTTTCTTCCAGCCTCTGGACATTCCCTGCCTCAAGCAGCTGGTGGCCTTTGCACAGGTCAGCCTGCCTGGGTCTACCCTGGAGAGCCATTTTCAAGTTCTCCTTTCTCAGGTGGAGCCCATAGAGCTCAGTGAGACAGAGACAGTGGGTGAGGATTCCTGAGACTATCACAATAACCTATGGGGAAGGGAAAGAGACTGGGTCACACAAGAAGGAACCTCCACAGGTCGCCTTTATGCCCATAGTAAAGAGTAACTTATACCACTAACATGGGGGCTTGAAATCTGGGAAGACTTCCTGGGGGTGGCATATTTGGTTGGAGCTGCTGGTACAGACAGTGCAATCAGTCCTATACTTGAGGAGGCCCATTGAAAGCAAGTCTTGTGATTGCATCTTCTTTTTCCTGCTCTATTTCAGAACCAGGGTTACAAACCACTTCAGTGCCACCTCCAGAGCCATTTCCATCAGTGGCACCAGACATCATGTCTACTCTAGAGCTGCAAGCACCTCTGGCACCAACTCCAGTGCTACATCCAGAGTTTGCATCATCACTGGCTCCAGAGCTGGAGCCTGTGTCATCACCAACTGTAAAATCATTTACAAAACTGACAGATGCTCTGATGCCACCTCCTCTACTGCCACCTCTAGAGGTACAGTTATTGATGGCTTATAATCTGGAGCCATCCACTTCACCAGCAGAAGCAGTATGTCCAGGGCTGGAGGCAGTTTCATCGCCATCTCCACTGTCAACTCCAGAAGTTATGACATTGCCAACTACAGTGCTGGGGCTGGTTACTTCACTACCACTAGTACCAGTGCCAGAGCTGGTGGTATACATGATACCACCTCCACTGCCACCCCTGGATCTGAAATTAATGCCAGTCCTGCATTCACCTCTAGAGACTTCCTGTTTCTCACCTGAGACCCTTGAGTTTGGACTGTTAGGTGACATCTCACTTCCTGACATTCCTACCCAAGCTGGTGGCAGACCAGTTGACGCTATTGGATATGGTGAGCAGCTGGGCTCAGCAGGGTGAAGGTGGGGGGATTTTCTCTGGAATTTGCTCCCCCAGATTTGCCATTGCCTGAACTGGGTTCTAGTGACCTGAGCCTAAATCACAGAACCACCATTCTACAACCTGATGAAACTAGCAAGTTTCTAACTCTGAAGGCCTCATGTTCCCCATTTTTTAAGTAGATCATAGGAAACTCATCATAGAGATAGAACAAATGAAGGCTTGTGAGTTGCCTGGCCCATTAGGAATCAGAGAGGTGCTCTTAGATGTGCAGCCTGGTCCATGGCTCACCCACCCATCTGTCCAGGGGACCTTCAGAGCCCCAAGATGTATTAGACACTGATGGGCACTGGACATGAGGGTAGCATACAAATGAAGCCCTTGGTTGTAGCCCCAAGAGGGTATGGGCATCTGAACAAGAGTGAGGCACCAGAGGAAATATCAGGAGGGGCAGAAGCTGCTCCCTCCTCAAGTGGGGCATGGACCCCTCTCTGATGCATGGCAGGAGTGAGGATCTACTTGAGGAAGATACAGCTTTCACCTCCCTGCCAGCAATGTTTCCTGGTTCTCACATGTACTGTGCAGCCTGAAGGTCAGAAAACCAAACTCAGGAACCCCCACCAGGTTAAAGACACACCCTCATCCTGCAGAGCTGCAAATGAGAACACTGCTCCATGGATTGGGTTTGCAATCTGCATCTGGGTGGTGCATGACTGGGTGACACTCCCATTCTTCCCAGGAGCTGTTCAAGAAGATGGTTTCCTATAATTGTTTGGGCTCCATCTGGTACCAGCACCACAAGAAAGATAAGGAGCACCTGACACCCTCCAAACACATCGTCACTCAATTCAATCATGTAGTCAACTACATCATCATCACCTGCCTCGGGGTCCAGAACCTAAAGTACACAGATAGGGCCAGTGTTGTGGAGCACTGGATTGAGGTGGACAGAGTATGCCATTCAAGGGCAGTCTTCACCCCGGGTTCTGGATCTCATTCTGATATTTTAATCAGCACTTAGGATTGGACTCTCTGCTCATGTCCCCTTCACAGTCTCCAGACCCTTCCTGTCTAATGCCACAGTCCATTCTTGGCATGTCCCAGAGCAGTGCATTTACTTCTTACCTATGTTCTATCCCTAGGTTGAGTTCCATGAGGGCTTCCTTGACATCAACATCTTCCAGCAGCATGTGAGAGGCCGGCTAAGTGGAAATGATGCTGGAGCAGGAGGGGGCTCTTCTCCCTCTTACTGTTTTTTTACTTTATCCTTCCCCAGGAGTGCCAAATACTCAGGCACTACTCTTCCCTCCATGCCATCCTCTCTGTTCTTCAGAGCAGAACAGTGGATTACACTGGCTGAAGGAGACCTGGGAGGAAGTTTCCAGGTAGGCTGGCCTCTATCCACAGTAGCCCCAGTGGGACCAGATATCTATCATAGGCTGTGCATTGTGGTACAGTGGCCTGGGCTCTGCTGGAAAGCAGCACATTCTGTGGCCAGAACCCACTCTGGGATGGGGCTTTCAGTCTCAATGTGACTTGACAGCAGCAGCTCTTTCTAAAGACAGGAGGGTTGTCTTACCTATCAGGTACAGAGCTGAGCTACATGGGAGCTTTCCAAGTGTTTGCTAAAAGGCCCCACAAGACCTTGTCCAATTGAAATCAAAATTAGTAAAGCATCTGTTCAGGTGCCACAGCAGGAGAATGTAAGTTGTTTCACCTGGGAGCTCATCCCTCAGTACCCTGTGACCATGGTGTGGTCAGGGTCACCTAGATTCATAACCATTCATCCAGGCAGTTAGAATCCTTTGGGTCCCAAATCACACAAATTTGTTCTCTCACCCCTCATCATTATTGCCCCAATTTTCCTTTCCTTCTCCTACCCAAGGACAACACTTGTGAATTCCAAACTATGAAGAACCCCTCACTGAGCAGGGGCCTGCTGATCCAGGTAAAGTTGAGGCAAGGGTTGTGGTCGGGGAAGACTGCAGATCTCTTGGTTTCACTGTGAAAGTTTCTTGAAAAATTCCAGTCTGATCATGTCTGGGCAAAGAGAAAGAGGGATTTGTTTGGCCACATGCAGCTGGGGAGCAGTGAGGGGCAGTAGGCCCTGGTCATCAGATGTAATGGCAACAGTTGGGCTTTTCCAGAAGAAGATGTTGAACCAGAAGATTTAGTAGGTCTCTTTTATGTGAGAAAGACTCTTATCCTGAGGCCTTCTCACCAGTGGCTTATCTCCAGATGGTTATAAGAATTATTTGAGAAAATTGTGAATATGGGTGGCTCAGGTAAAACAAGAAAAAGGAAGAAAAATATTGATGTCCATTGCTGTTTGTAGCCTGTGTCCTACCTGGCCAGTCAGAGCTGATACATAAGAAGGCCCCTTCCTGGATGGGCAAGAGAAAGTTTTCTACAAGAGGAACTTCAAAAAGGGCTGTTTGGGGCAGGAGCAGCCTTTGGCTTGTCCTTGGGAAGAGATTGTGGAGCAGAGACTCCAGGGGTTGATGCAGGAGGAGCTGCTCAACCAGACTTCCAGAGGCACCATTTCCCTCTCCCTCAGTGGCTCTTCTGGCAGCATTCCAGCTTTCCAGTCTACACACTGTAAGGGTGGGTTAACTGAACCTGGGTCAGCAGTGGCCGATGATGAGGTAACTTTATCTTGAGAGGGCCTAACACTGAGAGGGTGGAGCCAATTCCCTGAGTGGCCAGGAGCAAGTCACTTCCCTCTTAGGGCTATGTCTGCTCATCTGGAAATGGAGTGATGACAATCTGTGGGGCCTTTTTCATGGATAGGGCAGAGGTTCAGTGGAGGACAGGAATGTCAGTGAGCTTTCCCATGGCTCTGAGTTGGAGAAGGTGATGCAGAGAGCACCACAATACCAGGATGTAGCCCTGAGTATTCATGGATGCAGTTTTTGCCTACACTTTACAGATGAGTTACCAGGCTCAGGGAGGCCAGGCAGCTTACCCAAGTCCTACACTCAGAAAAAGTTGGAGCTGGGATTCACATCTCTAATCAGATTCATGGCTGGTGACTGCAGCATTTCTACCAGTCAAGGTGAGTAGTCTCTCCAAGGCCCCTGGTCAGACTTTAGGGTCAATTGGGTGATGGAAGGATGGCCTCACTGATGTTGATCTCAACCCTGAAGGAGGGGACCTACAAGCATTCCACCCTGGAGATGAAGCCAAAGAGCCCAGCAGATGCAGCCACAGGAGAGGGTGATTATGCTTGAGGCCAGGGTGGGTCAGAATGGGGCTGGCCTTGAAGATATCAAGTGTATCCCATTTTCTAGGTAACTAGAAGTGATAGTCTTTGGTGCCTGGAGGGGTACAAGGAGGGAGGTAGTGAAGATTCCCAGTTACACCCAGTGAGAGGTCTGGGTGAGGGTTATGAATCTGAGTCTGGTGATTTTCCCCACCTGACACCACATATTGCCATATGCAGTATAGTTCTCTACCTCGGGACCTTCCTCAGGGAAGTGGCCATGTAGACATCTCTCCAGGACCATCTGGATGTGAGTGGGCCTGGGGTTGTGTTGAAGAGAGAGCACCCAAAGGCATTGGGGAAATGGTCCCTTCCAGAGCTCTGAACTCTCAGCCCTGGACACATATGGCCCATAGGGGCCTCACTGCACTCCTGTGAGCTGAAAGTGTCAGGTCCACTTTCCAGATGAATAAGAAGAAGCATTCCTTTCTGATCAGAACTGAACAAAGCTCTGCCTGAGCTGGACATGGCCTCTGCATCAGTTTTGTCCTTGGTGGAAGAGTGATGTTGGCCCTTTCCACAGATTGGAAGTGTGAAATAGGCCAAGCAGTTCCTTCACATGTACCCTACAGTCTCTCCCTCTGTCATCAGAGAGGGTTGAATGGATGGTCCCTTAGCCTATGCCCCAGGTCCTCCTTCTCTACTTCCCCAAACCTGAATAGTTCCAAATCTTGGGAATGTTGGCCTGTCCTTTTGTGAGTCCTCCCATTAGTGCACATGAGAGGGGATGAGGGGATCTGATAATGGCCTGAGGAACCTTGTATGATGCAGCTGGGCTGTCTCTTCCTGGAGAGAATGATCTATTATGTAAAAAGGAAAAAAAAATGTGAGTAGCTGTGGACATCACAGCAAGGGTAAGGTACAGGTTGGTGGGGAAGTCAGAGACCCACTGGGTCAAGACATTATATTGCTGGGCTGCCTTCTGCCTTTCTAAGGGTAAAGTTTGATTCAAATAGATGAAGTAGACCTACAACACTGAGGTGAGTTAGGAGGTGGTGTCTGGGACCTTTACATGGAGGAGTAGCTGTGTCACTCCTGTTATGAGAGAAGGTAGGTCTTGGATGAGAGTGTTGATAATGAACAATGACCTGGACACTGGCAGCATCCCTTGTCCTGCCCAGCAGACACACCCAGGCCTCCTCACCATCTACTCCATTCCTCTCATCCCAGGAATATCAGGTCCTTTTGCAGATCCAGGTCCTGGGGTCAAATAGCACCTATGACAAACTGGTACCTGATGAGCAATTTTGGACCTGTTTTGGGACATTGGAACAGCTCAACAAGACTAAGAGGTAAGTGCTGGGCAGAAAGTGGGCAACAGCAGGGCATACCTAACTTTTCATCCAGGTCTAGAGAGCCTGCAGCCAGGTCCTTGGTCACTATCAGTCTTGTGGCCTTCAGATGAGACTCTGGGAGGGAACCCAGAGGTGTGTCTTCTGGTAGACTCAGCAGACATCTGATCTGTAGCTACCACCTGTCATTTGAATTGGGCCCCCATCCCTGTCAACCAGCAACAAACTTCAGGCCAAAACCTCCCAGATGCCCAATCCAGGGCAGGCAAGTGCAGCCACCTTGGCTCTCAATGTTGCCTTGGGCTAAGATAGGGCTTAGGGAATTGACAGTTTAATGTCAGGGTCCCTACTCCACTCCTGACCAGCTTTGTGACAGGAACGAGTGCCTCATTGTTTTGGGCCTTGTTTTCCCTTGAAGAAAATGGGTGGTACTGAGTGATTTCTCAAGTGGCCAGTGTCCATGGCTCCTGTGACTGAAGGAGCACATGACAGGTGGCCTGGACCCCAGAGGGCAGTGGGAGCATGAGGGTGTTCATGGGGTCTTGTGGAGATCCAGGTGTGCCACCCTTCCTTCCAGCCACCAGGGTCCCAGCACCAAGCCCAGCAGTAGTGGCATCTCCCACTCCAGTGTTCAGCTCCAGCATGGCTCTGACCTCAACAGTGTGGATGAAACTGCCTCACTCCCCACATACATTGCCAATGTCTCCAATCATGATCAGAAAATCCACATTACCTTGACCCTGAGTCCTCTGGTGGCCAGGAGAAGAAGATTCTTGCCTGCAACTTCTCATTGAAGGGCCATTCTCAGTTTTCTCCCTTCCCAGTGCCTGTATTCCCTTCTCCATGACCACAAATGGGATGAAGTAGTTCTACCTTGAAAAACAGCCTCTTGAAGCCCCCAGGAGACCATCACCAGTCTGGGTTTCCTCCAGGCCTCAGGGCTGCTCCTGATTTTGCTGTTACCCATATTTTGGTGAATCACCCCCCATTTCATGCCTTGATTTGCCTGGAGCCAACTCAGCCTCCAGCAGTACCTACCCCCTCTTTGGCCCATCCCATGCTTAGGGCCACACTGTGCACCTCCCAGAACCTCTGGTCCAGGGTCACTCTATCACAAGCAGGTGGGCAACTCCTGCATCATCTGTGTTGGCCTGGACATGTGCAATGGGAACAATTACAAGAGCATCCTGGTGAGTTGGGCAAGGGCATTATCCTCAGGACAATCACTAGGTCAGGCAGTGAGGGAGGAATATGTGCCCTCCCTGCCCTCATGGAGCTGCCATGCTAGTGGGTTGGGAAGGATAGACAGTCATATCTGGAAGGAAAAAAGACTGTGGGTACAAAGGTGGTCAGGGCTGAGGATGGTAGATGGAGATTTGGAGCTTCCATCTTGAGGTCAGACAGCCTGGGATGACCTTACTTGAGCAGTCCCTGTGAGGAAAGAGGGGAGGGGACAGCCTGGAAAGCCCAAAGCACAGCATGTGCCTGGACAATCTGAGGAGCAGTAAGGAGGCTAGAGGTGAATGTGCAGGGGTCATGGGTGAAGTGAGGTCAGAGAAGTGATAGGTGCTAGGAAAAATTCAGCCCTGTATGGGGCAGAGCAGGAATGCCAGATAGGGGGTTGTTACTGACATCAGGCACAGAAAGAAGGGACTGCCCAGGGTGGTGGTGGTGAGGGGACTTGATCCTGGATAGGTCTGCAGATCATGCCACACCATCTCCCACCCACACACATGTTGGCTAAGGGGACTTATTACACACCTGTCTGAGGCTGCACTTCTCTGGTCACATGGAGCTAGGGGAGTGGTAAATAAACTGTGACTTTTATGATCCTTCATCTGAGCCCTGTCAATGCCCAGTCACTCTGGGTAAGGCAGGTGAAGTCAGTTGCCTGTCCCATCACAGGCCCAACACATAGTAGGCCCATGGATGTCCAGGTCCATGTCCTCTCTGACATCCAGTCTTGGAATACATGTCTGTTCTTGGAGTTCACTCATATTGTCATGCTGGAGGAGATTGTTCCATGGTGGAGATCCCAGGGGCAATGAGATGCCTTATAGTGGCCCTGTGTCTTTGGGGCCCTTGAAGGCCTTAGGTGCTGTGCATGCTGAGGATCCAAGGGAGAGGGCTCAGCCCACAGGGGAAGGATCTTTGGGACAGAGGAATTTCTTACAGGGAATGGAGGCTCAAAGTATTGGAGTAGACCTACTTCATTCTATGGAGGTCCCCCAAGGAGCCTAAGAAGTCAGTGAGTCCTCTGTTCACCCAACACTACCTGGAACCTCAGAGCCCTGTGCTTAGTGCTGACACAGCTCCAAAGATGTTCTGGCTGCTGCTGGTATTGAGAGAGACTGCTCCAGGTCCCAAGTTCTGATGACCTGGCCTCTGACACTCCCAGCTGACCTGCCAAGATAGGGCTCCAGCCATAATCCACAGGGCCATGGAGAAGTACAACCTGAAGGAGGATAATCTAGAGAACTACAAGCTGGTGCAATGGATTTCAGAAGATCAAATTAAGTCAGGGGCTCATTGGAGAAAACAACAGGAATAGCAGGGACCCAAGAACCACCTCATAGCACCCAGGACTGAGGCCATCTGTGAAAGGCATGGTAGTCAGCATCTTGCACACATCTACACCTGTCCTGAGGAAGCTCTAAATGGCCTCAGTGAATTCCCCTTTCAGGATCCATCTCCTATAGTTGAACCATCCCTGGAGGTAACCCAGACAGTGAGGAACCTAGTTGAGAGCTGTCATCTTTTAGAAGACAAGAAAAAGGCCTTCTCTACTTGGCTACTGGCCACAAGGCCATGCACACAAGCTCCTCTTGCAGAATGTCATCTAGCCAGGATGTGATGTGTTGTGCATCCACAACTATCATTACTTCTGTGGGCATGAATAACAAATTTTAAAGCCCATGCAAGTATGATGCTAAAAACAAAGAAAAATCAACTCAATCCACTTTGGAGCCTCTGGTGTGCCAAATCAGTATTCACAGCAGAGACATGAAGCTGGGCAGTCTGGGGTTTGGGCCCATGGAGCAGTTACTTATGATGTCTGTGCCTGTTTCTCATTCCGAATGGGTGAGGAAAACAACCAATGTGAAAGCACATAGAATGTCCCTGTGCCTAAAGGGTAACTTTATTTCCTTTTTGGTGAGCTAATCATGCTCTCTCAAGCATTAACCTTGAGTACCATTACTGACTCCCTGGAAGTTATCTTATAAATTTTCTCTTTTCTTCCACCACCATCGTGGTGAGAAGGCCAGGGTGTGTGGAACCACATCCTACAGAAATGGAAGCCTGGGCCTAGAGGGGATACGGATCTAGAAAAAATGGCACACATATGAGGCAGAAGAAGGAATTCCAGGCCAGAATTGCCTTATATCAAGCTCTAGGCCAGAGGAGAGAGGTGGAAAATAGGATCAGAGAGGAAGGCCTTTCTCACTGTGAGGTATCAAAAGGTGGGGAAAACTCCCAGCCTCCCTGCTCAAGAGGCATGGGCTTGGCCTGCCATTTCCTGCATATCAGTAGCCTTGGTACCAAAAAGTCAATCCAAGCCCCACAGGAAACGTATGTCATTGCTTACTGGGGTTTATGGGACCATGTGAGATGGGGTTTGTGGGAGGGTTTATTTGAGGGGATGAGAAGATTATTGAAATTTTTGTATGAAAAAAACAAGAAATTACCTATTGTATAGGGTTAATACTTATTCTTTATATATAGCAAATCATATACTTGAATGTCATATTAAATCCTGTTTCTACACCAGACAAGGAGTTCATTTTTGGTTCTATCATATACTGTGTTGATTTGAATGAGCTACCTGCTCTCGTATGGTCCTTCAAAGAAGAAATCATTCAGGGTGGCAGTTTATTGTATGGAGGGGAATTGGGAAGGGCCAGTGAACCTTCCCTTGTTTACTGAAGAAAACACACAAGCCTCCTTTTCTGGAGTGTATTGGTCAGTGTTCTCTAAGTAAACAGAACTGAAAGGAGATATCTACAAATATTATGAGATTTTATTAGATTGTCTCATGCAACTATGGGGTTGCACAAGTCCAAATTCCACAGGGAAGTCAGCAAAATAGGAACCCCAATGAAGGCCAGGATGAATTCCTGTGCAGGAACTGGATGGCTGAAATAGTGATATCATTTCTCTCTTCTGGCTGCTGAATTAATCACTTCTCCATATAATACTTTCATCTGATTGGGTGAGACATATCTCATTGCTCAATGAAATCTCCTTAGTTGATTGTAGATGGAATCAATGATAAATGAAATCAACTTATTAATGATTTAAGTGCACAAAATGGGGTTTTCCAAGATGGCGTTAGTGTAGGAGGGCACACACTGCAAGCTCCCAGAGCAAGGCGGATTGGGGACGGGGTCCTGCCTGGGGGTCTGTGCTGTGCACGCGTGGAGTGAGAGGCTTGGGACATCTATCTGTGTAGATTGGCGGCGTGGACCGAACGGTGGAGATTCGTGAGTTTTGAGGCTGCCAGTGGAGGTTGGCACAGGCGGCCGAGCCCCGCAGTTAGGGAAAAAAAATAAAATGGCCATTTTGAGCCGCGGGCGGGGCGAAAAAGTTTTATTTTCTGGGGATCTGGCTGCCTGGCGCCCCTTAGACCATGTGTGAATAGAGCAAACGAGCTAATCAGCACCCAGTGAACCGGAGGGGGGATTTTGGTCGGGCAATGCAGCTGATTTCACTAGCCACCCAGGGATAAGACCCGGGCCGCTGCGGAGCCAGGAGGAAGGGATACTTCCCAAAAAAGGGAGGGTTCGGTTGGAAGACAGGGAAGGGTATTTTATATTTTTAGACATCGATCTG
>JAKSZT010054120.1:218189-239974 GCA_026826555.1 Tolypeutes matacus
TTATATCAAACAATAAGAATTCATTTTTTTGTTGAAATGAGTTAGTTTAAACTACTGATTTAAGTTAGAATCTTCCTACTCAGTGTGAATTCTGTGGTAGTTTATTGGTTTTTAGCTCCCATGCATCATTTTATGAAATAGTTTATACCAGTATTTTGGTTTGAGAAATCTAGTTTCTTATTGTTATTTTTATGAGCTTTGTTTAAAACAGAATTGTTAATGGAGTGAAGAGGGATATTATAAGGACATTGTGAGAATGGGACAGGCCCTGGATTGGACAAGACTTTCTGAACAACAAAAGTAATAATAGCAGCCAACATTTAGGGTGCTTACTCTACTATTGTCACTTTATGGTTGAAGAAATAGAGGGACAGAGACTGTAAGTCATTCAAGGTCACGTGGCTTGTGGGTGGAGAAGCTGGGATTTGAAGCCAAGCAGTCAGGTTTCATTGTGCTCTTCAATGTGTCTTGAATGTATCATTTTGTGTTGCTCCACATAGTGGTACAGGAAGCCCTGAGTCCAAGGATGTTTCTGTGATCTTTGGGCAGGCAGCCTGGTATCCATATAAGTGAGTTTTTACACACTGAAGCAACAGAATTTCAAGGGTTTCCATTTCTCCATGGGTGTGAGGTGTTCCTAGTTGTGCATCTCCTCACCTGACAGGCTTGCCTGTTTCTGGTGAAGAGCAAGGTAGGTCTTCTCAAAAGTGACAAAAGCAGAATCAGCATTTCAGTTCAAAAGGGCCCTTCAGGGAGTTCTTGTTGCTTCATATTCCTTTCTTAAACATCTCCCATGACCTTCTGATATTGCATTTGTTCAGGAATGTTTATAACATAAAGCCAACTAATAGGACATTATTTTAGGATTCAGATGTTAGCTCATATGATCGTGAAAACTCTTCATCTCTTCCTGTCAGCTTCCTCAATGGTAGAATATAGGTGGTAAAGAATGAGTGTTCAAGGAATTTTAAGTAGTAAAGGGTTAATGTTCAATAGTGCTTGCTTAGATAACTCACAGACAAATAAGAATATTTGCATTTTACGGTTGGTGTATTAGTCAGCCAAAGGGATGCTGATGCAAAGTACCGGAAATTTTTTGGCTTTTATAAAGGGTATTTATTTGGGACTCTAAAGAGTCCAACTCAAGGTTCCATAAGTGATACTCACCAAAATCTGTTGCGAGATGGTGGGTGACCTCTGTCTGGTCACTCCTTCCTCCTTCCTCTCCTGGATCCATGAGCCAAACTTCTAATCTCAACTGTAGGCTGACATATTACTCAGCTGCCCTGTTCTCTTCAGCTGCAAACTATCAGACAAATGGCTCATCTCTCTTCCTGGCCTTCAGGACCAAAACTCTCTCCTCTTCTGTGTCTATGGATCTCTCTCTCTTCCTGTGTATCTTCATCCCACCAAGGGGTGGGGACTCAACCCTGAGTCACACCCTACTGACATGATTGAATCAAAGGCCTAATCTTAATATGCAATTTAATCAAGACATGCTAGTTGAATCTAATACCATCGAAGGGCATCATACCCAGAGGAACAGATCAGTTTACAAACATAATCATTATCCTTTGGTGGGTTCATAAATAATCTCAAACTGCCACAGTTGGAAACCTTATTAGTTGGAAACCTTGTCAGTTTTTCTTCTCCAACCATTTAAACACAGTCCCTGAAGGGTTACTTCTGGCTGGGGATGTGTTGGGGCTGTGTGAAGACATGCATTTGATGGTAGGTGTGGTAGGGAGCTTCACAGCTTCGGATTCTCAGAGCCACCATAAAATGGCTTCTTGTAAGTTCCATGTGCCCTTGGAAGAATGTTATTTTTGGGTGTTGCCTTTCTGATTAGGGACTTGGAATCAAGTAAATCCTAGCAGAAAACAAAAGTTATAACCAGTCTTCAAGGTTTATGATAACTAAAAATACTAAACTTATCATCCAAGACCTTAGTAAAGGGAGTAAGTGTTTTACAAATTGTCCCATTATACCCATTACCCATGGGGTCACCTTTCTTTAGAGACAGTGTGTGTGGCAAGGGAGTTTGAGAACATGGGCTTTCTATCACTTATCATCCATGAGACTTCTGGAAAGGTGCTTGTTCACTTCAGTCCTGAAGCAGGTCTCCTCACTTATAAATTGGGGATAATGTTAATACTACCTGTGTCACACAGTGCTCCTGAGAATTAAAAGAGCCTATCTGTGAAATCTTTAGCAAAATGTCTCATATACCAAGCTATCAAAACTGTTTTAGTGGTATAGAATTTCTCTAGAATGATGCAAACTGAGGAACTGAGATCAGGGTGGAAAGGAGAATTTTTACTGTGTAATTTTCCTACCATTTGAAATTTACCCAAAATGCAGGTATCTTGCATACAAAAATAATTAAAATAGTAGCCTGTTAGCTCTATCTTAATACAGGTTAGCCTTGAAACTAATATACTGACCATAATCTTTAATCTTTTATTCATTGACCTTACTTTGTAATTTGGGTGTCCTTTGGGATGGGAGGGAGGAATGATTTAGATAATACCTCTTGAAGCAACTTGAACTGATACTTTCTTATTCAATAAATTTTCCTCTAAAAAACAGGCATTCTTCAAACTCATTAAGGAATATTCTAGAATATAGATTAGCAGGAGATGAGATGAGGGTAGAGAATATGGAGTTAAGGCTTATAATGTACAGATTTCTATTTGGGATGATGGAACATTTTTTATAATAAATGGTGGTGATGGTAGAACAACATAATGAACATAATTAACAGCACTGAGTTATGTATTTGAAGGTGGTTACTTTTAGGTTGTATATATGGTAAACACACACACACACAAAACAGGTGTAGCACAATAGCAGGTACTTAAATTTTTGTGGAAGCTAATGGTAAGGTTTCTTCCATTTGAAATGATTTTCCCTATTTTATTTACTAGTTCAAATAATTGTGACACAATGTGTCCTGATATTTTTGTTTGGAAAATAAGATCATTTCATTTCCAGTGGCCAGGTTGTGTGCAAGTGGAGTAAAAAGAAAGGGTGAGGTGAGATGAGATTGGATTCAAAAGGAGGTGGGACTTCAGCAAGCAGAAGGAAGAAGGATAAATTTGGAGAGGTGGAGAGTAAGAGAGCAAGGCAACCCTGACCTGGGGAGTAGTTGCAGAATTGCACATACTGGCAGAAGCCAATTTAAACATTAAAAGAATCAGTTCATAGCCTTTGACAAATATATGGTGTCATGCATTTGTCTTTGCTGTATTATACAGAACAATTACAATACATTAAAAATGCCTGTAAAACTATTAAACTGTAGAGCAGAAAGTAAAAACCATTATGTAAACTATAGACCTTGGTTAATAGCAATGCTTCAATATTGGTTCATCCATTGTAAGAAATGTACCTCACTAATGTAAGATGCTAATAATTAGGGAAATTGTGTAAGTGTTTGGGGTTATATGTGACTCCCCTATATTTTAATGTAATTTTTCTGTAATCTGAAATTCCTCTAAAAATAAAGTGTATTATTACAAAAAATTCTTAAAAAAATAAAAAGCAAAGCATTAAAAGGAAAAGGATGAAAAAGAAATGAAGATCTGTGTGCTAGGGAGTTCATTTCTATTGGGTTGTCACTGCTTACAGTTCTCAGTGAACAGAGCTAAGGCATATATGAATATTCTGTGTATGTATATATCTTTATACATTTATAAGTACATGCATAAAGACAATTATATATATAAATATATTTCTATATATATATACCAAAATACAAATCCACTTCAAGGCCAGCTACTTAATTCACAGGACCCAGTGCAAAATAAAAAGTGGTACCCCTTCTCTAAAAGCAGTTAGAATGTGCCATTAGTGATACTAAAATATAAAGCTCTTTCTTTTCTCCTGCAATATTTCTACTTTTCATGATATTATTCTTACTACTTAATATCATTCTAAGTAAAGAAAAATAAAAAATTTAAATTATTAGCATGAATTTTACTGCTCTTTATTTTGTGCAGTGTCATTTTAAATACATCTGTATCTGTAATCACTAAATTACACAATTACTATTTCATAGCTCTTAATTCATTTTGCATGTATGTGGCAGTTTGAGATTATTTATGAATTCCAAAAAGAGAGATTATGTTTGTAACCTGGTCTGTTCCACTGGGTGTGATACCTTTTGATTGTATTAGATTTAGGTGAGATGCCTGTGATTAAATTATATTAAGATTAGGGCCTTGATTTGACCACATAATTAGGGTGTGCAGGGTTGAGTCTCCACACCTTTGGTGAGCTATATAAATGGGTACTAAGTAAAGAACACAGAAGCAGACACACAAGAAAAGAGAGACAGCTCCATAGACATGGCACAGACATCAGGAAAATAAATGTGCCATTTGCCTGATAGTTTACAGCTGACCTTGTGAAGAGACCAGAGCAGCTGATCCTGGACAGAAATCAGCCTCCAGAAGAAAGATGAGTCTTATGCCTGCCTACATCTGAGATTGGAAGTAGCTGGTCCCTCAGAGCCTTAAGAGGGAAGAGGAAAGCTGAACCCTCACAGATGTCACCTGTCATCTTGCTTCAACATGTGGCCAGACTTTGGGTGAGGAAGTACCTTCATAGAGACTCTTTTGGACTTTGTAAATGTAAGCTATTACTCCAAATAAATACACTTTATAAAAGCCAACAGATTTCTGGTGCCTTGCATGAGCACCCCTTTGGCTGACTAATACAAAATTTGGTACCAAGAAGTGAGGTGATGTTTCTGCAATTACCAAATGCTGGAACAGTTCTATAAATAGGTAAGGGGTGTTTTTTTTTTTAAGGAATTGTGAGATGCTTAATAGGAAAGACCTAGATTGCTTAGAAAAGATGTTGATAAGAATATGGACACTAAAGAGACTTTTGACAAGGCTTTAAAAGTAAGTGATGAAACTATTATTGGGAACTGGAGGAAAGGTGATCTGTGTTTTAAAGTCACAGAGAACTTAGCAAGATTGTCACCTGATGTGGTATGGAAAGCAGAATATGAAAACTATGAATTTGGACATTTAGCCAAACAGTTTTCCTAAATAAATGTGGAAAATGCAGACTGGCTTCTCATTGGAGCTTATAGCAAAATATTAAAGAAAAGAGATAAGCTGATAACAGAATTGTTGGGCACAAAAGAAAATCAGAAACTGATTCCAGAAATGCCAAGCCTCTGGAAATCAAGCCCCCAGAAGATAATGCCCCATTTGAGGGATTAATTGAGCTTGGAACTTGTAACCCAGGGTTGAAAATGCAGCTGTCCAGGAGAGATTTGTGGAAAGTTTTACTTCCTGATGGCTTGGATCACTGCTTCCTGCATGCCAAATGAACAAGGTTTTTGAGAGAACTATATGAACAAAACCACTGTCAGCCTGGGCCAAAAGGAACATAGAGGGGAGAGATAGAAGGAGAAATGGTTTTAAGAGGAAAACCATAGCACATAAGGTCTGGAATTAAGATATCTCTTTGGGCCAAGAGAAGGACCCCACCCATGTGTATGAAGATAGTGAGTTTGCCCCAGCAGTAGAAGAGGTGGATGTTCCAGCCCATTGTTCAGGGACAGTTTTTCTGCTCCAGGCTACAGAGAGGGTGGAGCACATTCCTGAAGGATTCCCATAGGTCTGAGAGCAGAGAGCTTGTCCACCATAGATTAGAAACAGCATGTTACCAACTCATTACTCTGGGAAGATTGAGCCTGTATGCCAGAGATTAGGGAACATGTTGCCTCCACCTCACTCTGCTAAGGAGGTTGAGACTTTATCCCAGACATTGGTTCAAGTGGCCATCTACCAACATTCTTGGAGGGTAATGTCTGCAGTTCAGTCCATGACCTAGATGACTGATGATGGTGGAGCCAAGAAAATGGCCATTGGGCAAGCCTGTGCAAAGGGTGAGTCCCCATGATGCCCCAGGGGAAGGAAACTATCATTTTGAGAATGGCTTTAAGAATTTGAAATTTAATTAAGTATGCCCGGCAGCTTTTTGGAATTGTAGGGAACCAATAACTCATTTCCACCCAAAATTCTCCTTGTGGTAATGCAAATGTGTATCCTTTGTCTGTTCCTTTGAATTTTGGGAGCAGATACATTGTTTTGTAAATTCCAGAGGTCTATAGCCAGGGGGGACTTTGCCCAAGGCAAACTTTATTTCTTTAAACTGATTGTGATATAATTTTGTACATAACATTGTTACGGATTCAAGTTCTTTAATATTGCAATTTCTTTTTGGGAATTCAGAGGATACAGTGTGGCAGTTTGAGATTATTTATGAATTCCAAAATAGAGATTATATTTTTAAACTGTGTTCCTCTGAGTGTGATGCCCTTTGATTGTATTTGATTCACTTGAGATGTCTTTGATTAAATTGTGTTACTATTACGGCTTTTAAAAACATTTTTATTGAAGCATATCATTTATACATGAACATACATAAACAATAAGTGTATAGTAAAAGTTGTGAACTTACAAAATAAACATGCATAACATCATACAGGGGTCCCCTACAACATCCTTCCACCAACACCTTGCATAGTTGAGATACAGTAGTTACAAACTATGCAAGAGAATCATCAAAATCTTAGAATTGGTGAAATTTCCCCCAACCTGTCCTATTTTTTTAAACAAATCAATTTTATAGATACATATTAATAAAGCATACAATTTATCCAAAGGGTACAATCAATGATATTTGGTATAATCACATACTTGTGCATTCATCACTCCAAACATTATAAAAGCATTTTCATTACTTCAAGAATAATAATAAACAAAAATCAGGCAAGGAAAAAAGGAAATGCCTCCAATCTCAAGCTCTTTGTTTCCCTTGTTGTAATGGCTTCTATTTCTGGCTATTCTTGCAAAATTATTTATTTATTAAGCAGTTTTAATGAGATATATTCACATACCATATAACCTATCAAAAATGTATAATCATTGGCTTTTATAGCTATTAAAAGTCCTTTATTGTAAAATTGTAAAATAAATAGAAAAATAGATTAAAAGAAATTACATTTTAAAATTAAAAGAGATTGCAAGGCCAGATTAGATTTAATATAATCATTTATAAGAAATAGATAGTATAGCAATGTTTATAAATGTAAATAATAATTCAAATATGATAAAATTAATTATAACATAATTCTAATTTTTGTATTACAACTCTAACTACTGAATATAATAATCTCTAAGAATGAAATAAATTATTGGTTTAGTTATTTAATTTTCATTAAGGCCATAATTTTTTCTGGATAATCAAATTCTTATTCGGGAGCTCATCATATTTTATTGGAATGAATTACAGCAGATAGAAATATGCTAATTCATAATTTTATGCAGAAAAACTCAAAAATCTTTTTCAACAGTAGTGATGCTAAATTATTATTGATCCAGATGGATTATTTTAATTAATGGGTATGCATAAGAAAAGATTAAAGAAAAATAAAGTATCCAAAAATATATCTCTTCTCCAGTCCTCCTCAATTAAAAGCAAGTGTTTATTTTGTATGAAGAAACTTACAGAATACTGATCACAGGAACAATTTGCTAGTTGTACTGAGTAATTATTGTTTATATACTATAATATTATTTTATGTTTGTCTGGTATATTCCACTTTTTTATTTCTATTTGCATGGAATAACTTTTTCCAACTTTTCACTTTTAACCTGGTTGTTGTTTCCTTATATCTTAGGGGGATCTTTTGTAGACAAAACATAGATGGCTCACATTTTAGGTAGATGGCTCACATTTTAGTTAGATGGTGAGACTAATAGGCAGAGCTAAATGCTCTCATAAAAACAACAGAGAAAGAGCCAAAAGCTGCTCAAGGGAGCTGCTTTGGAGGTCAGAGGACCAGGACAGTGCTACACCACTCACAGGAGGATGAGGGACAGAGAGATGAAGAAGCTGAAATGTCAAAGGTGAGTTACAAAAACCTCATAGCAGCCAGAAATGGCTAATTTCCCCCATCCCCAATATATTAAGCTGGGGTAAAACTCCTGGTTTGCTGCAGCCAACTGAGAGAAACAGACATCTTCTTTCCTGTCATCTGTTTCAAGGGAAACACTAGGAGATGTTAGGATGCTTTTCTTCAGTGAATTTGGCCAGAAAAGCCCATTTTGAATCTCCACTCTGCAGTTGTGACACAGGAACATAGGAAAGCCAGGAATGAAACACCCCCATGGAAAGGTGTGCTAACTACCGACATCTACTGGCAAGTCTGGAAATTGCAAACTGTTCATGCTCTTTGTATCCAAACCATGTGCCCCACAAGTGAGACCCTGGCTCAACTCTGAAAAGTCAAGCTGGGCAGTTTTAAAGACAGAATAAGTTGAATCAAATATCAAAGAAAATCTGTGGGAAAAAGAAAAATAGGCAAGAGAGAGAAATTGGCCAACAGAGTAAATTCATCAACATATTCAGATGCTTAGACTTCAGGAAAAAAGTACAAGCTATTCTAGGAAACAGGAAGTGTTTGCCCAGCCAAAAACCAAAGCAAATATCATGAAGAAATACAGATTTTAAGACAATTAATCAGTGATAATCACACAATTCCCCTAAATCACTTCAAAGAAATAGAAAATATAACTAAAGAAGTAAGGAATATTAAAAAGACATTGGGAGAGCATAAAGGACAATTTGAAAGCCTGCAAAGAAAAGTGACAGACCTTATGGGAATGAAAGACTTGATGGATGAGATTTGAAATATGTTAGAGGCACATAGGAGATTCAAATTGCTTGAAGACAGAATTAGTGGCTTTGAAGGAACATCTAAACTGGAAAAGACAGAAGAAAAGAAAGAGAAGAGAATGGGGAAAAGTGGAACAGAGTTTCCAGGAATTGAAAAACAATGCAAAACACACGAACTTTCACATTATTGGTGTCCCTGAAGAAGAGAATGGAAAAGGGCAGAAAGAATATTTGAGGAACTAATGACCAAAAACTTCCCAACCCTTATGAAAGACATAAATATACATATACAAGAAGAACAACACACCCCAAGCAGAATAAATCCAAATAGACCAATCCTGAGACACCTACTATTCAGAATAACAAATATCAGAGGTAAAGAGAGGATTCTGAAAGCAGCAGAAGAAAAGGAAAGCACCACATACAATGGAAACTTGATAATATTAAGTGCTGACCTCTCTTTAGAAACCACGGTGCTGGAAAGGTGTGGTTGTGCATTGGATGGGCATGACAGTAGTACAGTGATGCCATTGGGTTGGGTGGTCCTGGTCTGTGTATGTTGTGGGGGGGGGAGGATAAATTGGACTGCCCATGGAAATGGGGTGAGGGTTGCAAGATGGAGCAGGTGAACACTGGGGATTGGTGGGTATGTGGTTGAAACTACAATGATAGGAATGTTTTTTTGGCAATATGGCAAGTGAGGGTGACTGGGTTAGGGTGTTTAATGTGGGGGGCATTTGGGACAAGGCATAAGTGAGGCAGGCTTTTAGGTAGTGTGGAGCTTTAATCTAGTCATAGTGTGTTATATCAGTTGGTGGAGACCTACATAATGAGCAGGAACTTGTTGGAATCCCATTCTGGGGAGATGTGCTATGTTCTCAAAGAGAGGAACAGGAGTCTCTTGAGAGCATGGGAAGTGCCTAACAGGGGAGGAAAGACCAGTGTTTCAAGCACTCAGTGCTGTTGAAAGTAACTATGAATCTTGTCCTTCAAGGATTGAAGACTGGTGGTTGCCATGGGCCCTAAGGGAAGGAAGTTGGTGGAATAGAATAGATGGAACAGGGAGCATTTTGGAGGTGATGGAAGTGTTCTACATGATCTTGCCATGGTGGATACAACCCGTGGGAAATTTCATCAAAATTTATAAAAGTAAATGGCCCAAAAAGTAAATCATAATGTAAACTTTTGACCATAGTAGCTATGCTTCAATATTTGTACCTCAGTTATAACAAATGTACAATCCATGTATGCAATGTTATTAATAGGGCAAGGGGGAAATAGGGGAGGATGTTGGGTATAAGGGAGTTCTCAGTATTTGGTACATGACTTTTCTGTAACCTAAGACTTCTTTGAAAACAAATGAAAAAAGCAAGACACGGGGTGAATAAACAGAATAAAATGTCACTGTACAAACAGAACAACAGATCTTACAGTGGTGAAAGGTAAAATGTCAAAAAAATTGTTTCAATATTTTTTCATCATTTTTATTATCCCCCAAACTTTATTTTCATCTTTAAAAATTTTTGTATTCCCTTATTTTTAAAACTAACATTATTATTTCATTGTCTTATTAATTGTATTTTGCTATTTTATTGGCTTCATTTTTGAAGAGGTTTTGGATCACGGAAGGGTTACAATAGTGGCAGGGGAGGATCATTTGTGTGGGGTATCAGTTATGGGGGATACATGGGAGGAAGCTCACCTGGGTATACATATAAGACATATAAATGTGTTCAAATTTTCATGGAGCCTTGTCACAGTGGGTGGAGATTCACACAATAACTGAAAGACTATTGAATTCCCATGCTGGGGAGCTCTGCCACATTCTCTAATGAGACAGCAAGAATCACTTGAGTACAGTGGCAATGACTATTGAAGGAGTATGGTCCATTGATGAGCCCTTGATATTGATGACTGTGCTTATGAAACTTTACTCATGAAATTGAAACTTAGTCTAGTATTATAGGGTGCCTTAGAGTTACCTCTTGTGGACCTCCTTATTAATCAAATATGGCCTCTCTCTAAGCTGAACTCATCATATTAATGCATTACCTTCCCCCCAAAATGGGACATGACTCCTGGGGATGAGATTCCCTGGCACTGAGGGATTACTACCAAGGACCAACTAGCAATGCAACTGGAAAAACACCTTGACCAAAAGAGGGAAAGGTAAAGGCAAATTATATGGCTAAGAGACTTCAAAGTGAATCTGGAGGTTACTCAAGAGGATACATTTATGCACTTTTCAGCAGGATTACATTGACTGTTTAAATAAGTACTACCTCAACTAACAGGGCACCTGGCAGTTCTGGAGACAACCAGACACTTTATTCAGGGCAGATAGCTCAGGAGTTAGGTGACTTTCCAGTGGACACTACTTGGGATTTTATGCTCCACCGTGTGACAGAGTTGTGGTTTCCATACACATGGCTCTTCTGTCCTTCTATTTGAACTTATAATTAGTATTAGAGTTTTTAGGTGTATGTCCAAGAGTCTTAATTCTTTGGGCTGTCCATGTGCCAGCTGGGCCCTGAATCTCAACAGAGTTGCAAAACCTACTCTCTAGCTCATTGGTCTCACACAGGAAAACTAATAAGGATGTGATGATGGAAAACCACCGTACAAAGGACCTGAGAGAGTCTACAACTGCAAGCAAGTGATTCCCATCCATTGGCCCTATGAGATTGAAGCCCCCTCTTAATTAGAGGTGGCATGAACATCACCATCATAGAATCCCAGGATTGAGCAATGAACTATGGACTAGAGTAGACTTACTGGTATTCTACTATAGACTTATTGTGATTCTAACAGTGGAAGAAATTATAGCATTGATGGAGGCAGTGGCCACTGGAGGTTCTGAGAGCAGGGAGAGGGAAAAACAGGTGTAATATAGGGGCATTTTCAGGACTTGGGGATTGTCCTGAATGACATTGCAATGACAGATACAACCATTATATATCTTGCCATAACCTACAGAAGTGGGTGGGAGAGAGTGTAAACTACAATGTAAAATGTAATCCATGCTTTGTCACAATTTCCCAAAATGTGTTCAATTTTAATGAATGTACCACACAAATGAGAGATGTTGTTAATATTGGAAAGTGTGGGAGATGTGGGGAGAGGGGCAAGTGGTAATCCCCTATATATTTTTTTGCAACATTTATGTAATCTAAGTATCTTTAAAAAATAAAAATCTAAAAATAAGAAATGCAGTTGGGATTCATAAGACAACATAGATGAACCAACAGGAAAGTATGTGATTGAAGTAAGCTAGACACAAAAGGACAAATATTCTATGGTCTCACTAATATGAATTAAATACTATGAATAAATTCATAGCATTAAGATATAGAGTATAAGTTAGTAGGAGACTGAACATAGGTTGAGAAGGGGAAGCTGATGCTGAATGTATGTAGAATGTTTAATAAGTTTCTTGGCAAATGGAAGTGGAATGAGTTGATGGTAACACATTATAGTGAGTATAACTAAAACTGCTGATTTATGAGTGTGATTGTCAAGGAAAGATGTACTCTAGAGACATAGGGTAGGATGTGGCTCAACTGGTTGGGCTTCCGTCTCCCATATGGAGGGACTGGGGTTCGATCCCTGGGACCTCCCGGTAAAATAAAAAAAAATAAAAAAAATTAAAAAAATAGAGACATAAATGTCAATTTAATGGAAACTAGAGGGTAATCTAGGGACTGTATAATATGGTGATTTGGGTGATAAATGAGGATTGTGGTATACAGTACAAATACAAGAATGTTATTGTATTATGAGGTGTTAAGAATATGGCAATGTATGGGAAAAACATGTTATGTAACTTATGGACTATAGTTAGTAATATTGTAATATATTGGCAGCAATGAAAGACATTACTATATCAATTCTGAGGACCAATAATTGGTGGGAGTAAGATGATATGGGACTTTTACTTTTCTAGTAGTGAAAAACTTTGAAAATTGACTAAGGTGAAGAGAGCACAACTCTGTGATGAAACTGAGAACCACTGTGTATACACTTCAAATGGATTGTATAAGACATGAGACATTATACTCCTGTGAATCCTTTGTGGATAATGGACTATGGTTAACAGTACAAATATGAGAATTTTTTCTCATGATTTAGTTTATATATTATGATAAATATGTTCCATTTGTTCTATTGCCTTGGTGCTCACTTTTTGAGGCAAGAGATATTTCTGGCTATGGGTCTCTTGTGATTTCAGGGCTCAGAAATAACTCTTAAGGTTTTTGTTGTTTACTGCAGAACCTTGCTTATTTTGTCAAATAGTCTCCAATTCAGATGTTCTAGGGCCTGCAGGATGAATCCTAATCCTATACAAAGTTACCTTCCAGACACTTTACACCTGCTGGGTCCTGATTGGAGGTCAAAAATGTTATTTGTGTTATTTCTTAAGAGTCCAATATATAGCTAATTTTGATCACAAAGAGGTAGCATGATGTAGCGATTAAATCCATGGACTCTGAAGTCAGAAAGGGTAGGAAATTTTTTAACTTAATTTTTAAAGAAGCTTTAGATTACACAAATGTTACACCATAAGCATTGTGGAGGGGAGACCACGTGGCTCAGTAGTTGTTCACATGCTTCTCACATACAAGGTCCCGGGATTAATCCCCAGCCACAGTACCTCAAAAAATGTATAGAGTATTCCCATATACTTCACCCCTTCCACCTCCCACACTTTCACCCATTAACAACATCTTTCATTAGTGTGGTTCATTTGTTACAACTGATGAACACATATTGAAGCATTGCTACTAACCATGGTCCATAGCTTACATTATAGTTTCCATTTTACACCACACAATTTTACAGGTTTTGAGAAAATGTATAATGGCCTGTACCTGTCATTGCAATGTCATGCATGACAATTCCAATGTCTCAGAAGTTCCCCATCTTACAACTATTCTTCTCTTTCCTTCAACTCAGAAGCTCTGGTGACCACTGCCTTTTTTTTTTTTTATCAATGATACAAGTTCTTCCATTGCTAGAAGAATAATAAGTCTACTTTAGTCCATAGTTTCTTTCCCCCTTATGTTTGTTAATTCCTCAGTTGTGAGGATTAGGGGATGGTGATGCCCCCTCTGTTTCTGACTGAGAGGGAGCTCAGATCCCATGAGGCAGATGGATGGAACTATCTTGCTCCCAGTTGTGGATAATCTCTGTGTTTTGAGATGGGAATTGTCCATCCTAATTCTTTTTTTTGTTTGTTTGTTTGTTTTTGTATTTGAATATAGATGTATAAACGGGAAAGGTTTATTGATATTTCTATCACTAGAGGAAAATTACAGAATGTTCATTTTAACAGTGAACTGCACTGTTTACAAATTCTTTTTTTAATTTATTTATTTTTTATTGTGGGTAAAAATCAAAATTTTCACAATACATACCACTATTTGTAAAATGATATATAAATATATATGCATATATGTGCATTTGCTTACAAAAATGTTGGAGGAGAGTTTAAAAACAACTGAAAAGACAAAAAGAGAAACAAAACAACATATGACATACATTAACCCAAAGAAAAAATGGCTGAAGTAAGAAATTCGTTATGAGTAATAACACTGAATGTTAATGGATTAAATCCACCAATCAAAAGACACAGATGATGATGTGGGAGATGCATCATAATTCTTTTGTTAGTTGTCCTGAGCAAGGCCAATGAACTGGAGAGTAGCTGTTGCAATTCTGCTGAGACTCAGTGCTCAACCGGCATATGAACAGACTGAAGATTTAAATCTCTGAGACATATAATTAAGGAGTATAGTACTAATTATAGGTTTAAGTAAATGGGGCAGAAGATCCATGTGTAGGAAAATTAAAATGAGTCTAACTCATATATTGGGGAGATGGGTTATATTATATTCCAACTTAAGGCTTACTAATGGGGTGTCAATTTCCTGGTGCTGTCTGCTCTACCTGTAGTGTCTAGATGTCTCTAGAGCCCTTAGGTGTATCCCTAATTGAGGCACTGTTTACTGTGGCTGTCAGTGAGATCCTGTTGAGATGTGCATAAGCATAGCCTCTGGAATGACCTCCTGATTCACTTTGAAATCTCTTAGTCATAAAAACACATTGTATTTAATATTTCCCCCTTTTGGTCAAGGTCTTCTCCCAAATGTATATGCATTTGGTGCTTTGTAATAATACCTTGGTGCCAGGGAGGCTCATCCCCAGAAGTCATGCCCCCCCCCCAGGGGAAGGCAGTGAGTTTATATGCTGAATTTGGCTTAGAGAGAGGCCACATTTGAGCAACAAGGAGACTTTCAAGATGTAACTCTTAGGCAATATGTAATTCTAGGCTAAGTTTCAATTTCACTAGGACAATATTCATAAGTATAATCATCAATATTCAGAGCCTCGTGTAATGGTCTTTCCTCCTTCACTAGGCACTGTCCGTGTACTCAAAGGATTCTCACTGTTCTATTAGAGAATGTAGCAGTCTTTCTCAGGATGGAGATTCAATATTCTTTCAGTTATTGTGTGGATCTCCATCCACCAAAATAATACCTCATGACCACTTGAACATATTCATATGCCATAAGGGCATACCCAAGGTACACCCTTCTCCACACATATGTCCTCCATCACCAGCACCCCACACCAGTGATCCTCGTCTGCCACAGTTGTGACCCTTCTGTGATCCAAAGATTAACCTGAAACAAAACTGAAAAAATAAGTAATTAAATTATTAGTAATAATAAATAACAAATAAAATGTAAA
Source organism: Tolypeutes matacus (assembly GCA_026826555.1). Classification (NCBI taxonomy): domain Eukaryota; kingdom Metazoa; phylum Chordata; class Mammalia; order Cingulata; family Chlamyphoridae; genus Tolypeutes; species Tolypeutes matacus. Next base: position 233,643 of record JAKSZT010054120.1, read on the forward strand.
ATAAAAACTGTTTCATTATTTCTTTCATCACCATAATATGTGTTGTATTTTATGTACAGTGATAATATCTTCCATATGTTCCCCCAGTGTCTTATATTTTCACTTTAACTTCAAAGAAGCTTGAGGTCACAGAAAAGTCACATAGAAAATATAGGGGACTCTCCTATACCTAGCCCCCTCCTCCTCTTCTATTTGCCCCTATTAATAACATTTTACATGTGTATGATATATTTTTTACAATTGATGGACAAATATTGAAGCATTGCTACTAACCATGGTCAATAGTTTAAATTATGGTTTACATTTTGCACTGTATGCTTTTATAAGATTTTTTATTTTTTTTATTTTTTAAAAGATAGATTACATAAATGTTACAGAAAATACGTAGGGATTCCCTTATGGCCTGCTCCCCACACCTTCCACACCCTCCCACATAATCAACATCCTTCATTAGTGTGACACATTCATTGCAATTGATAAATGCATCCTGGGGCATTACCACTGAGCATGGACCGTAGCTCACAATATAGTTTAGACTCTCTCCCACACAATTCTGCATGCTATGGGAAGATATAAAATGGCCTACATCTGTTGTTGCAATGACACTCAGGACAATTTGCAAATCCCAAAAAAGCCCCTGTATTACACCTGTTTTTCCTTCTCCCTGCCCCCAGAGGTCACTGCAGACACACCAGTGTTGTAATTTCTTCCATTGCCAGAATCACAATATGTCTGTAGTAGAATACTGGTAAGTCCACTCTAGTCCATAGTTCATTCCCCAATCCTGAGAGTTCTGGGATGGTGATGTCCACTCCACCTTTCATTGAGAGGGGGATTTGTTCCCATGCAGCTGATGGATGGGACTTTCTTGCTTGCAGTTGTGCTATCTTGTTTCCTTGGTATGGTGGTTGTCAATCCTCACTTCATTTTTAGTTGTCCTGGGTAAGTCCAATGAACTGGAGAGTAACTCCACTGAGTCTACAGGCCCAGCTGGCACATGGACAGCCCAAAGTTTCCAGTCTCTTGGACATACAGCTACAAACTCCAGCTCCAAGTATAGGTTTAAATAGAATGGACAGGTGAGACATGTGTAGGGAAGACATAATTGTGTCCAACTGTCACTCTCAGGAGCACAAACTCCAAAATAGGGCCCACTGGCAGGGCACAAAACTCTGGAGTTATCTGCCCTGACCATAGGATCTTGGTGTCTCCAGAGTCCTCTGAAGTCCCACTATTTGGGGTAGTATCTACTTTGGCAGTCTATGAGATCCTGCAGAGATATGCATAAGTGTTACTTCTGGGATGATCTCCCGACTCACTTTGAAGTCTCTCAGCCATATAAACTCATATGTCTTTACATTTTCCCTCCTTTTATTTGAGGTATTTTTCCAGTTGCATTGCTAGTTGGTTCTTGGTAGTAATCCCTCGGTGCCAGGGAGGCTCAACCCCAGGACTCAAGTCACACATGGGGGGTAAGGTAATGCATTTATATGCTGAGTTCAGTTTAGAGAGAGGCTACATTTGAGCAACAAGGAGGCTCTTATGAGGCAACTCTTAGGCACCCCTCCACACTAGGCTAAGTTTCAATTTCAAGAGCAAAGCCTCATTAGCATAGTCATAAATATAAAGGGCCCATCAATGTATCATCCTCCTTCACCAGCCATTGCCCCATGCACCTGGAGGACTGTTGCTTCTCCACTAAAGAATGTGGCAGAGGTTTTCAGGATGGGAATTCAATATTCTCTTGGTTATTGTGTGAGTCTCCACCCACTGTGACAATGTCTCATGATCATTTGAATATATTTATATACCTTATATGTATTCCCAGGTGAACGTCCACCCATGTATCCCCCATCACTGACACCCCACACCACTGATCATCCCCTGCCCCAGTTGTAACCCTTCTGTGATCCAAAGCTTATTCAGAAATGAAGCCAATAAAATAGCCAAATACAATTAATAGGAAAATGAAATAATAATGATAGGTTTAAATATAAGTAATAAAATACATAAAAAATTTGAAAACCTAAAAATAAAATAAAATTAAAAGATTGGGATATTAAAAAATAATGAAAGATATTTAAATTTTTTTTTAATTTTGCCTTTCATCACTGTAATATATGGCATCCCATATGTACAGTGATATTTTCTTCCATTTATTTCCCACTGTCTTACAATTTTTCATTTTGTTTCAGAGAAATTTTAGGTCACAGTAAAGTCACATACAGAATAGAGGGGACTCCCATATGACCAACATCCTCCCCCTTTTCCCCCTTCCCATATTAATACCTTTTTATATATGGCTGGTACCTTTGTTACAACAGATATACAAATAGTGAAACATAGCTACTAAGCATGGTCAATGGTTTACATTATGGTTTACATTTTCGACCAAACACTTTTATAAATTTTGATGATATTTAACATAGCCTGTGTCTGTCATTGCAAGGTCATGTAGATCACTTCCATTGCCCACTAAATACACCCTGTTCCCTCTCTTCTACTCCTCCCTCCCCCATCCCTCAGGGCCCATAGCGACTCCCTGGCTTCACTCCTTAGATGATAAGATTCATAGTTACTTGCAACAACACATGGTTTGTCCTCCCCTATTAGGAACCACCCATGCTTTCCAGAGACTCCTGCCCCTCTGTTTATGAACATATTGGTCCTCCCCAGGATGGGATTCTAGCAACTTCCTGCTAATTGTGTGGGTCTCCACCCACTGATACAACACATTATGACAAAATAGTCACTCACACACTCCCTATAAGCCTGCTCCAGGTGCCTCCTGAATGCCCCCCCATCACACAACCTAAACCAGTAACCCGTCCTTTTCATTTTGCCATACATGTTCCCAATATTGTGCTTTCTTTTTCTAATAAAAATTTTTATTTTTAAAAAGTTAACAAGATTACATAAATATTACACACAAAAAAATACATGGATTACCATATGCCCCACTCTCTACATCTCCCACACTTGATAAACATATCCTGGGGCTTTGCTATTAAGCATGGACCAGAGTTTACATTGTAGTCTATACTTTCTCTCACACAGTTCTGCATGTTATGAGATGATATAAAATGGCCTATACCTGTCATTGCAATGTCATTCAGGACTATTCCCAAGTCCCCAAAAAGGCCCCATATTACAACAGTTCTTCCCTCTCCCTGTCCCCAGAGCTTCCAGTGACCACTGGCTCCACATCAATGTAATTTCTTACATTGCTAGAATCACAGTATGTCTAGAGATGAATACCAGTAAGTCCACTCTAGTCCATAGTTCTTTCCCCAATACCTGCAATGTTCATAGTACCATTATTCACTATCATCAACATTGTTCTTTCAACCACATACCTGCCAATCCCCTGTATTCACCTGGTCCAACTCCCAACCCTCCTCCCCAAATCCCTGGACCTTCCAAACCACCCTCCCCAATCTACTCACCTGTCAAACCTGAGCCACCCAACCCAATATCACTACCCTCCTGTCATATCCCTTCACTGTGAAACTACACACTTTCACCTTATCATAGATTATATCCATATGGGTGATGTTTCACAACCTTCTTCTGCCTTTCTATTTCCTGTAAAACTGTCTTCCAGAAAAAAGCTCTCTGAGTCTGCTCAATTTGCTTAATTAGTATCACTGAGGTCATGTGATATTCATCCTTCAATGCCTAGCTTGCTTTACTCAACATAATTTCCTCAAGATTAATCCATGTGATCCCATGTGTTAGCACTATATTCCTTCTTACAGCTGAGTAATATTCCATTGTGTGATTGTACCACATTTTGTTTATCCATTCATCTGTTGATGGGCATTTGGATTAATTCCACTTTTGGCAATAGTGAATAAAGCTGCTGTGAACGTTGGTATGCATATATCTGTTTGTGTCTTTGCTTTCATTTATTCTGGGTATATACCCAACAATGGAACTGCTGGATCATATGGCAGTTCCATAGTTAGTTTTGTGAGGAAACTCCAAACTGTCCTCCACAAAGGCTGGATGATTCTACATTCCCACCAGCAGTGGATGAGTGTTCCCATTCCTCCACAACCTCTCCACACATATAGTCCTCTGTTTTTTAAATAGCTGACAGTTTAATGGGTGTAAGATTGTATCTCATTTTGGTTTTGATTTGCATTTCCCTAATAGCTAGTGATGTTGAGCATCTTTTCATGTGCTTTTTAGCCATTTGTATTTCTCCTTGAGGAAGTGTCTTTTCAATTCTCTTACCCATTTTTATTTTATTTTTTATTTTTTAATTATTTATTTATTTTTTTAAAAGATACTTATATTACATAAATGTTACACAAAAATTATAGGGATTCCCATAAGCTCCACCTCCCACACCTCCTACAACCTCCCACATAAACAACTTTCATTAGTGTGGCACATCACCTGCAATGGATATACACATCCTGGGGCTTAGCCACTAAACATGGACCATAGTTCACATTGTAGACCACATTCTCCCACACAGTTCTGCAAGTTATAAGCTGATGTAAAATGGCCTATATCTGTCATTGCAATGTCACTCAAGACAATTACTAAGTCCTGAAAAGCCCCTGTATTACAATTGCTTTTCCCTCTCCCAACCCCCAACACATCCAGTGGCCACTACTCCACATTAATGTTGTAATTTCTTCCATTGCTTGAATCACAATATGTCTATAACAGAATACCAGTAAGTCCACTTTAGTCCATAGCTCTCCCCCCAATCCTGAGGAGTCTGTGATGGTGATGTCCACTCTACCTCCAAGTGAGATGGTGCTTATATCCCATGGATAAGATGTGTGGGATTATCCTGCCAGCATCTACAGGCTCTCTTCATTCCCTGGGATGGCCATTGTCCATTTTCACACCCCACCAGGTGTCCTGGGTGAGTCCATTGAGCTGTAGAGTAGGAGTTGCAGCTGCACTGAGATTCTGGGCCCAGCTGGCACATGGGCAGGCCACAGAATCCAGTGTGTGGAAGTACACCTACAAACTCCAGCACCACATATAGGTTTGAATAGAAGGGACATATGGACTTTGTGCAGGGAGGACATATTTGAGTCCAATTCTGTCACTGCCAGGAACACAGATTCCAAAGTAGGGCCCACTGATAAGGCACCAAACTCCAGATCTGTCTGCCCTAATATCAGACCTGGGTGTCTTCAGAGCCCTCAAGAGCCCCTCTATTTGGGGTGATATCCACATTGGGAGCCTATGAGGTCCTATTGAGATGTGCATAAGCATTTTGCACACCTCCTGACACACTTTGAAGTCTTTTAGCCATAAGAACTCAGTCTTTACCTTTTCCCCATTTTATTCAAGGTTTTTTCAAGTCATATTGTAAGTTGGCACTAGGTAGTAATCCCTTGTTGCTGGGGAGGGTCATCCATGGGAGTCATGTCCCACACTGGGAGGAAGGTAATGCATTCATATGCTGAGTTTCGCTTAGAGAGAGACCACATTTGAGCAACAAGGAGGCTCTCAGGAGGTAACCTTTAGGCAACCCATAACAATAGACTAAGTTTCAGTTTCAAGAGCAAAGACTCATAAGGCTAGTCATCAATAACAAGAGCTCATCAGTGGATCATCCCCCTTAGCCAGACACTGCCCTTGCACCTGGGGCAATGTTGCTGCTCCCTTGGAGAATGTGGCAGAGCTCTCCAGGATGGGAATTCAGTATTCTCTCATTTATTGAGTGATTGTCCACCCACTGTGACGATGTTCCATGAGCATTTGAAAAATTTTATACACCTTTTATGTATATTCAGGTGAACTTCCTCCTATGAAACCCCCATCCCTAACATCCCCCACCAGTGAGCCTCTTCTCCCCCCTCCTCCCAGTTGATCACAGTTCTGTGATCCAAAGCTTCTTTGATGATGAAGCTAATATAATGGCCAAAAACAATTAATAGGAAAATGAAATTATAAGTTTAAATGTAAGAGATAAAATACATGAAAACTTAAAAAAAAAAAACCTAAAACTAAAATTAAATTAAAGGATTGGGATATTCAAAAAATGGGAAAAAGAAATTTAAAAATTTTTTTGACATTTTGCCTTTTATTACTGCAATATTGGGTGTACAGTCTGTACCATAGCACCTTCCCCCTCTCACTCCCCAGTATCTCACTATTTTTTACTTAATTTTCAAAGAAGCATTAGGCCACAGCAAAGACACACAGAAAACAAGTGACTCTCATATACCCAACCTCCTCCCCCTTTCCTCACCCCATATTAAAACCTTTTTGTATGTGGATGGCAGCATTGTTATAACTGTTACTCAGATAGTGAAACATAGCTACTAAACATTGTCAATGGTTTACAGTATGGTTTA
>JAKSZT010054120.1:241881-254343 GCA_026826555.1 Tolypeutes matacus
TGCTTCCCTGTATGATGTCCCATGGTCTTTATCATCTTGGCTCTTATATTTAGATCTTTGATCCATCTTGAGTTGATTTTGGTGTAAGGTGTGAGATAGTGTTCCTCTCTCATTCTTTTGGATGTGGATATCAAGTTTTCCAAGCAACATTTGTTGAAGAGGCCATTATCTCCCAGTTGAGTGGGCTTGGTGGCCTTGTCAAATATCATATGACTGTATATGTGAGGGTCTATATCAGAACTCTCAAAGTGGTTCCATTGGTCAGTGAGCTTATCCTTCTGCCAATACCATGCAGTTTTAAACACTGTAGCTATGTAGTATGATTTAAAGTCAGGTAGTGTGATTCCCCCAATTACATTTATCTTTTTCATTATGTCTTTGGCTATTCAGGGCCTCTTCCCCTTCTAAATAAATTTTGTAGTTAGTTTTTCCAATTCAGTAAAAAATGCTTGTGTTGATTTTTATTGGGATTGCATTAAATCTGTAGATTGGTTTGGGTAGGATAGCCACCTTAATGATGTGTAGTTTTCCTATCCATGAACAGGGAATATTCTTCCGTTTATTTAAGTCTTCTTTGGTTTCCTTTAACAATCTTGTGTGGTTTTCTTTGTATAAGTCATTTGCATCTTTAGTTAAAATTATCAAAAATGGTATTTTTTCTTGATTTCCTCCTCAGGTTGCTCATTATTGGTGTACAGAAATGCTACTGATTTTTTGAGCATTGATCTTATAGCCTGCTAATTTACTGGACTCATTTATAAGTTCTAGAAAGTTTGTTTCAGATTTCTCAGTGCTTTCTATGTAAAAGACCATGTTATCTGCAAGCAGTGAAATTTTTACTTCTTCCTTTCCAATTTGGATGCCTTTTATATCTTTTTCTTGCCTCAGTGCTTGAGCAAGTACTTCTAAGACAATGTTAAATAGGAGCAGTGATGGTGGGCATCATTGTCTTGTTCCTGATCTTAGAGGAAAAGCTTTTAGGATTTCATCATTGTACATGAAGTTAACAGTAGGTTTTCCTATATACCCTTTATAGTGTTCAAAAAGTTTCATTCTATTCCTATATTTTGCAGAGAAACAGTGTTGTATTTTGTCAAATGCTTTATCTGCATCAAAAGAGATGATCACGTGATTTTTTTTTCCCAATCTGTTTATGTGGTGTATTACATTGATTTTCTTATGTTGAACCATCCTTTCATACCCACTTGGTCATGATATGTAATGCATTTGATGTGTTGTTGAGTATGATTAACAATTATTTTCTTGAGGATTTTAGCATCTAGATTCATTAGAGAGATTGGTCTGTAATTTCCCTTTATTGTGGCATCTTTGTTTGGCTTTGGTATTAGGGTTGTGTTGGCATCATAGAATGAGTTAGGCAATGTTCTCTCTAGTTCTCCATTTTTGGAAGAGTTTAAGTGGAATTGGTGTTAGTTCTCTGCAGAATGTTTGGTAGAATTCACCTGTGAAACTGTCTGGTCCTGTGCTCTTCTTAGTTGGGAGGATTTTGATGTCAGATTCTAACTCTTTACTTGTAATTGGTCTGTTGAGTTCACCAATTTCTTCTTTCATCAATGTAAACTGCTGTGAGTTTCAAGGAATTTGTCCATTTCCCCTAAATTGTCATTCTTTTTTGGCATATAATTTTTCAAATTAGCCTCTTATGATACTCTTTGTTTCTGTGGGTCAGTGGTGTGGTATCCCCTTCCTCATTTCTTGTTTTGTTTATTTGCATTTTCTCTCATTTTTTCTTTGTTAGTCTAGCTAAGGGTTTATCAACTTTATTGATCTTCTCAAAGAACCAACTTTTGGTTTTGTTTGTTTTTTTCTAGTGATTTCTTATTGTCTATTTCATTTCGTTCTGCTCTAATCTTTGTTATTTCCTTCTTTCTACTTCCTTTGAGTTTAGCTTGTTGCTCTTTTTCTAATTCCTCAAGGTGTGCAATGAGATCTTCAATTTTAGTTCTTTCTGCTTTTTTTGATATATGCATTTATGGCTGTGAATTTCCCTCTCAGTACAGATTTTGCTACATCCCATTGGTTTTGATATGTTGTGTTGTCATTTTCATTTGTTTCAAGGTAGTTACTGATTTCTTTTACAATTTCCTCCTTGATACACTGTTTGTCTACTAGTGTATTGTTTCAATTCCATATCTTTATGCCTAATCTTGTTCTCTGTCCCTTACTGATTTCCAGCTTCATTCCATTGTGGTCAGAGAAATTATTTTGCATTATCTCAATCTTTCTGAATTTATTATTTTTGTGGCCTAGCATGTGGTCTATTTTGGAGTTTGATCCATGTGTCCTCGAGAAGAATGTATACCCCATTGTATTTGTGTGTAGTATTCTGTATATATCTACTAGATCCAGGTTCTCTATTATATTATTCTTTGTTTCTTTAATGTTTCTCTGTTGAAATGTTCTGTTTAATGGTGATAATGGTGTATGAACATCACCCACTATCATTGTAGAGGCATCTACTTCTCCACTTAGATTTTCCAGTGTTTGCCTCAGGTATTTTGAGGTGTCACATTTAGGTGCATAAATGTTTATGATTGTTCTTTCTTCTTGAAAGATTACCACTTTTACTAATATATAGTGTCTGTCTTTGTCTCTTACAATAGTTTGCATTTAAAGTCTATTTTATCTCATATTTGTATAGCTACTCCTGCCCTTTTTTGGTTATTGTTTGCTTGTAAGATTATTTTCCTACCATTCACTTTCAGCCTCCTTGAATTCCTAGGTCTAAGATGAGTTTCTTGTTGAGAGCATATAGAAGAGTCATATTTCTTTATCTGTTCTGCAAATCTGTGTCTCTTGACTGAAGAGTTTAATCCATGAACATTCAGTGTTATTACTCTAAAGGAATTACTTACATTAACTGTATTTTCTTTGAGTTTATGTATGTCATATGATGTTTTTATTTCTCTTTTTGTCTCTGTACTTGTTCTTACACTCTCCTCCAACTCAGTCTCTCCTGTTTTTTTTTTTTTTTTTTTTTTTTTTTTTTTTTTTTTTTTTTTCCTTTCAACATGCAGAGCTCCCTATAGTATTTCTTGAAGTGCAGGTTTCTTATTGGCATATTCTCTTAATTTCTGTTAATCTGTGAATATTTTGAACTCTCCATCATTTTTGTTGATTGACACTTGCATTGCTTCCTATTCTTGGCAATAGTGAATAATGCACTATTAACATTAGTGTTTTTATATCTCTTCATGTTCTAGCTTTTGATTCTTCTGAGTATATATCCAGAAATGGGATTGCTGAATCATATGGCAGTTCAATAGTTAGCTTCCTGAATTACTGTCAAACTGTCCTCCACAATAGCGGCACCATTCTATATTTCCATCAGCAGGGGATAAGGGCTCCATTCCTCTACATCCTCTCCAACACTTGAAATCCTCTTTTTTTAATAGTCCCAAATCTTACTGGTGTAAGATGATATCTCATTATAGTTTTGATTCTCATTCCCCTAAAAGCTAGTGATGTTGAACATATTTTATGTGCTTTTTAGCCATTTGTATTTCTTCTTTGGAAAAGTGTTTATTCAAATTACTTGCCCATTTTTAAAATGGGTTGTTTGGCCTTTTATTTTTGAGGTGTAGGGTTTTTAGGCTGGATAATAGACCCTTATCAGATATATGGTTACCAAATACTTTCTCCCATTCACTAGGCTACCTTTTCACTTTCTTGACAAACTACTTTGAGGTGCAAAATTTTTTTAATTTTGAGGAGGTCCCATTTATCTATTTTTTCTTTCATTGCTTGTGCATTAAGTATAAAGTTTTATTTACACCTAATAAAGGTATTAGGTATAAATGAAACCATTTCCTAATACAAAGTGGTGTAAATGCTTCCTTACATTATCTTACAAAATCTTGATTTTTTTGGCTCTTATATTTCAATTTTTGATCCATCATGAATTGATTTTTATAAGGTGTGAGAGATATCCTATTTTATTCTTTTAGATATGGATATCCAGTTCTCAAAGCACCATTTATTGAAGAGACTGTTCTCTCCCAGTTGAATGGTCTTGATGGCCTTGTTGAATAACAGTTGATTGTATATGCAAGAGTCTATTTCAGAACTCTGTATTCAGTTCCATTGGTGAGTATAACCATCCCTGTGCCAATAAGATGCAGTTTTGACCACTGTAGCTTTATCATATCTATTTAAGTCAGGTAGTGTGATTCCTCTGATTGCATTTATCTTTTTCAATATGTATTTGGCTATTCAGGGCCTCTTGCCCTTCCAAATAAATTTCATAGTTAGCTTTTTCAATTCAGTAAAAAAAGCTGTGGTAATTTTTATTGGGATTGTGTTAAATCTGTAAATCTGTTTGGGTAGGATAAACATCTTAATGATGTTTAGTATTCCTATCCATGATCAGGGAATATTCTTCCATTTATTTATGTCTTCTTTGATTTCCTTTAACTGTGTTGTGTAGTTTTCTGCATATAAGATATTTACATATTTAGTTAAATTTATTCCTGGTATTTGATTCTTTTAGTTGTTACTATAAATGGGATTTTGTTCTTGATTTCCTCCTCAGATTGCTCATTATTGGTGTACAGAAATGCTACTGCTTTTTCTGCACTGATCTTATAACCTGCCACATTCCCAAGCTCATTTATAAGCTCTAGAAGCATTGTTGCAAATTTCTCAGGGATTTCTATGTTTAGGATCATGTTATGTGCAAATAGTGAAATTTTTACTTCTTCCTCTCCAATTTGAATGTCTTTTATATCTTTTTCTTGTCTAAGGGCTCAAACAAGTACTTCTAACACAATGTTAAATAAGAGCATTGAAAGTGGGCATCTTTGTCTTATTCCATATCTTAGAGGGAAAGCTTTTAGGATTTCACCATTGTATATGAATGTTACCTGTGGGGTTTTCATATATACCCTTTATCATATTGAGGAGTTTATTATATTCCTATCTGTTGAAGTGTTTTTTATCAGGAACGGGTGCTGTATTTTGTTGAATGCTTTTTCTGCATCTATAGAGATGATCATGTGAATTTTTTGCTTTTGATCTGTTTATTTGGTGTATTACATTGATTGATTTTCTTATGTTGGACCATCCTTGCATATGATGAATGAAACCTACTTGGTCATAGTGTATAATTCATTTGCTAGGTTGTTGAACACAATTACTAAGTATTTTCTTGGGTATTTTAGCACCTAGGTTCATTACAGAGATTAGTCTATAGTTTTCCTTTCTCATGGCATCTTTTTTTTGGCTTTGGTATTAGGGTGATGTTGGCATCAGAGAATGAGTTAGGCAATACTCCCTCCACTTCTATTTTTTGGAAGACTTTAAGCAGGATTGGTGTTAGTTTCTTCCTGTTGTTTTGCTAGAATTCACCTGTGAAGCCATCTGATCCTGGTCTCTTCATAGTTGGGAGGTTTATGATGGCTAATTCTATCTTGTTACTTGTGATTGGTCTGTTGAGTTCATCAATTTCATCTTTTGTCAATTTAGGCTTCTTGGGTGTTTCTAGGAATTTGTCCGTTTTCTCTAACTTATCCATCTTGTTGGCATATTATTTTTCAAAGTATCCTCTTATAATACACTTTATTTCTGTGGGGTCAATGGTGATATCCCCTTCCTTGTTTCTTATTTTATGTATTTGCATCTTCTCTCTTTTTTCTTTGTTAGTTTAGCTAAGGGTTTGTCAATTTTATTAATCTTCTCAAAAAACAAGCTTTTGGTTTTTTAAATTTTTTTAATTTTCATTTTCATTTAGCTCTGCTCTAATCTTTGTAATTTCCTAATTTCTATGTGCTTTGGGGTTAGTTTGTTGTTCTTTTTCTAATTCCTCCAGGTTTTCAGTTAGGTCTTTGATTTTAGTTCTCTCTTCTTTTTTAACATAGGCAATTAGGCTATGAATTTCCCTCTCAACACTGCTTTTGTTGCATCCCATAAGTTTTGAATTGTTGTGTTATCATTTTTGTTTGTTTCAGGGTAGTTATTCATTTCTTTTGCAATTTCCTCCTTGACCCACAGATTGTCTAAGAGTGTTGTTTAACTTTCATATCTTTGTACCTAATCTGCTTCTCTGCCTCTTACTGATTCCCATCTTCATACCATTGTGTTCAGAGAAATTACTTTGTATAATTTCAAACTTTCTGAATTTATTAAGAGCTGTTATGTGGCCTAGCATGTGGTGTACCCTGGAAAATGATCCATGTGTGCTCGAGAAGAATATGTACCCTACTGCATTTTCATGTAATGTTCTGTGTATGTCTCTTAGGTCCAGATTCTCTAAGTTATTATTCAAGGTCTCTATTTTTTTAATTCATCCTTTGCCAAGATGTTCTGTCTAATGGTGATAATGGTGTATTAAAGTCCCCCACTATAGTTGTAGAGGTCTCTATTTCTCCAGTTAGTTTTTCCAATGTTTTCCTCATGTATTTTGAGGCACCTTTATTGGTTGCCTAAATGTTTATGATTGTTCTTTCTTCTTGATAGATACTCCTTTTATTAATATATAGAATCCTTCTTTCTCTTTTACAATAGTTTTGCATTTAAAATCTTTTTATTCCAATATTAGTATAGCTACTCCTGCCCTTTTCTGATCATTGTTTGCATGTAGAATTGTTTTCCAAACATTCGCTTTCAGCCTCACTGCATCCCTGTGTCTAAGTTGAGTTTCTTGTAAAGAACATATAGATGGGTCATATTTCTTTATCTATTCTGCCAATTTGTGTCCCTTGATTGGAGATTTTATTCCTATAACATTCAATGTTATACTCTCTAGGAATTACTTACATTACCCACTATTTCTTTAGGTTTGTGTAGGCTGTACACTGTTTTTATTTCTCTTTTTGTCTTTTTAGTTATTCTTACACTCTCCTCTAACTCTCTCTCCTTTTTTCCTTTCAACCTACAGAACTCCCTTTAGTATTTCTTCAAGGACATGTTTCTTGTTGACAAACTCTCTTAATTTCTGTTTATCTGTGAATATTTTGAACTCTACCTCATTTTTTAATGCCAGCTGTGCTGGATAGGGGATTTTTTCCTGACGGTTTTTTCTTTTAGCATCTTAACTATATCATAACACTGCCTTCTTGCCTCCATGGTTTCAGATGGGAAATCAGCACTTAATCTTATAAAGCTTCCCTTGCACATGATGTATCTCTTTTTTCTTGCTGCTTTCAATAGTCTCCATTTGTCTTAAGTATTGGACAATTTAACATGTATATGTCATGAGGTAGGTCTGTTAGGATTTATACTGTCTGTGGTGTGCTGCAGTTCCTGGACATGTGTGTCCATGTCGTTAAATAGAGTTGGGAAGTTTTCAGCCAATATTTCCTTCAATACTCCTTCTGTTCCATTTCCCTTCTCTTCTCCTTCTGGGATGCCTATAATGCATATGTTTGTGTGTTTTGTGTTGTCATTGAAATCCCTAAGGCTCTGCTGGATTTTTCCATCTTTTTATCTATCTGTTCTACTATCTGTCTAATTTCAGAAGTACTGTCTTCCAAACTGCTGATTCTTTTCCTTGCCTGTTTAAATCGGTTGTTATGTGCTTCCAGTGTATTTTTTATTTCTTTCATTGTGCCATTCATCACCATCATATCCATTATCTTTTTGTGTATGTTGATATGTTCTACTAGTGTTTTCTTAATATCCTTTATCTCTTCCTTCATTTCATTAAATTGATTCATCATAATTGTTTGGACATCTTTGATTAGTTTTTCCACAGTCTGCATCTCCTCCATTTTTTCATTTTGTTCATTAGACTGAGGTTTGTCTTCTTGTTTCTTAGTATAGCTTATAATTTTTGTTGTTGTCTAAGCATCTGTTTATCTTGATTGGCTTATTTCTTTTATTAGCTTCTCTTTCTACCCTAGGGTTTTATTTTATTATTTCTTTTTGTGTGGTAAGGTTAATTTTTTATCTTTGGTTCCTCTTCTTCCATATCCTTGCAGTTGTCTGTCTTCCCTTGAAAAAAATATTAGTACCAGAAAAAAGAAAAGAAATAAGAAAAGAAAGAGATAATAGTAATAATAATACAAAAAAAGGAAGAAGAAGAACCATGTAAGAGCCAAAAAACTAAGTATTTTGAGTAAAAAATCATAAAAATATTATAGAATAAGAATTAAAAGAGGTGGAGTAGGAAAAAATAAAATAAGAAACAAAGCAGAGAGAAAAAATAGAATGAGTTAAAAGGCCAGAGAGGTGAGAAGGGAAGGAAAGGAAAAAAAAAAAAAAAAAAAAAAGGAAAGAGAGAAAAAAAGAAAAAATGAAGACCAAACAAGAAGTGGTGGAAGGGAAGAAAAGCAATGGTAGTCAAAAGACAGGAAAATGAAGTAATGAAGAGAAATAAAGTAGGTTTAAAAAATAAGTAGAAGAAAAAAGGTGGCAAAGAAAAGGTAAACAACAAGCAAGAATCAAAATAGCAACAAAGAAGAAATCCAGAAAAAAACAGCATTCCCTTTTAAGTCTCTAGAGACCTTCTCAGGCTGCTGGTGCTCAACAGTTAATCACCCTGCAACCTGTCCTCTGCAATTGATGTATCCAGTTTTAGAAGATTAAATAAAGGAAAAAGAAATTAAAAAATCTAAAAAACTGTAAAACAAAACAATGGAATCTCAGTCTATAATTTCCCTATCATAAGCTATTAGCTGAATGCCTTAACTCTTCCTGGAACCCTTCTCTTAGGAAGTATATGAGGCTCAAACAGGCAACATTCTGCATGCAAGGCAGGAATTCTCCCACCACACTACATCAGCTCTAAAGACTAAATAGGCTTTTGAATGCTTATTTGGCTCTTCTTGCCCGCTTTTCCCTTAGGCAGGTTGGACTTTTAATAGTGTTCAATGGCAGGGCTAGTTAGTTGCCTGTCTCCTCTGTTTCCCTGTCCAAGCTCCTCTCTCCCAACAAGGATGGGTGTGACTGCCTGCCTGAACAGATTACCCTCTCCACTCTCCCTGGGGTCACCTCAGTCCTGGTGGTATCTTCCTGAGATTCAAAAGGAGATCAAGTATCCAAACCCATGAAAAGGAAACTACTCTCCACATTTTGTCAGGCCCCTCTTCCTCTCAGGGAATGCTCCCTCCCACTCAGCTGGCTGGTGAGAGCTAGGGTGTCCATGAAGGCTTTTTGCCTTGTCTCATGGTTTTCCTTTGAGTTCTTTGTCTTTTTGTCCAGCTTCCTCCAGATTGATGCTCTGAAGCCTCTTGCTCTGAGGGTTTCTAAAACAGCTCATTTGGATAGGATTTTGCCCCTTCTTAGCCATTTTTTTGTGAGAAAGCTGTGCAGTGCTTACCTACAATGATCCCATTTTTCCAGAACCCCTGGGTACATTCTTTTCATTCACTCATAAAGATCCATGGTCACATTTCATTTGTTTCTTTAGAAGGCCACATATCTTTTCTATAAGTCCAGCATCTGTGGATTAAAAGGTAAATATAAAGTCCAAACATTGCCTTGGTCCATAGATCAATACTGTGTGAGGTGACCAGTGACTGGAATTCCCTGGTCTCTATCAATTTGGCACCCTGTGCAGTGAATTGTGGTTCACTGATTGGTTTTTCCTCCTGGGAAAGCCAGGAGTAGTCCTGTGGCGGTGTCTGCAGCAGCAAAAGCATACCTTGCCCCTTACATCGTACATCAGGAGGGGACTGATGTAATCCACTTGCCCTCATGTTAGTGAGACTAGTGCACCGCCAATATACCCCCTCTGGTGAGGTAACTGCCTCAGTCCTCAGAGTAAGTATTATGATCTCTCATGGGTGATGTCCACAAGTTGTTGATGGGTGACTGGCAGCTGGAACTGCTGGGGTAAGCATCACAAGATCTGGTAGCCATGATGCCCACCTTTCAAGTGGAGCCACTCTTCCATTTCTTGGGTCTCAATTATACAGCCTCAGACCTTTGCCAGTGCACCTGCCTTAACATTCCTGAGAACAGTGATAGGAGAGTGGCAGGGATGTGATAGACAGTTACCCACAGAGGCAGCCTACAACAGTCCATTGTTCCTG
Source organism: Tolypeutes matacus (assembly GCA_026826555.1). Taxonomy (NCBI): domain Eukaryota; kingdom Metazoa; phylum Chordata; class Mammalia; order Cingulata; family Chlamyphoridae; genus Tolypeutes; species Tolypeutes matacus. Next base: position 251,874 of record JAKSZT010054120.1, read on the forward strand.
TAGCCACATCACCATCCAGGTAGTGAGGCCTCTGTATACTGCCCAACTATCAATACAGATTGTTAATATGTACCCTGGCTCATGTACTTAACCATGCACATGGCTCTTAACTCAGCCTACTGACTGCTCTGCATGGTGTCTGTTTCTCATGAGATAATGTCATTGCTAAGCCACACAGCCACAACCAACCACACAGGAGGTTGTCCACTAGCCAAACCATCCATATACCATGCATTTTCTGTAACAGTTCCTGTGTCCTTTCTAGTGGACACTTTAATGTCCACTTTGAGGACAGCAATTTAGGCAGAGGGGTCTTCCACATAAGATATTGGGCCTAAGATCTCTTGCATTTCTGTATGTAATGGGCTAGAAATGAAGACACTGGGCTGTAGCAGATAAGCTTTCCCCTTTTTTAAGGTACTTAATTGTGAACTACCAGAGCAAGGCTTGTTCCCAGTGTCTGCAATCCACCCCTGGATAAGGATGGCAGTTTTCAGAATGCATAGGCTCTTTTGGGTTAAGCCCTCCCCTTGCAACAAGGCATGGTATGCTCCACATAGTTGCTTCTCTAAGGGGTTATATCACAATTTAGACAGTTCCATAATTGTGACCAAAACCCAAGGGGTACCCATTTAGAATGTTGCCTTTCCCACAAACCCTACCCAAAGAAAATATCAGGGCTAGCTACATCCAATTCATAGGGCAAGTCAGGGTCCACCCCATTAGTGCCTGAGCCTATGCTATTGCCCTTTTTGCTTCTTCAAAAACAGCCTGCTGGGAGTCTTCCCATTCCCATGTATGACCTTCCCTGATTAGCATATACACTGATTTTTATATTTGAGCTAGGTGAGGAATGAACAGTCTCCAGTATCCCAGCAAACTCAGAAAAGCCATTAATTATTTTGGAGTTTGTGGTGTGGGAAAACATTGTACCTTATTGGTTACAGCAGAGGGTATAGTTTTTGTCTTACCTGACTAAACATCCCATGAACTTGAGAGAGCAGCCAGGACCTTGCAACTTGTCCCCACTGAGTGCCCATCCCAGCTCTGAAGATAAGATAAAGTTGTTTCTGATACATCTTTTAATTTTGAAAGAGAATTACTGGTTAAAATAATATCAATATAATGAAATAAATTTACAGCCTTAGGTTTCTTCCACATAGCCAGGTCCTTTGCCATGAGGTCCTGACAAATGGTTGGGCTATGCATAAAGCCTTGAGGAAGCACTGTAAAAGTCCATGGTTCACCTTCCCATGTGAAGGCAAATGCAGGCTGGCTTGACCTATCTAAGGAGATACTAAAGAAAGGATTAACAAGATCAAAAACAAAATGATAGTGACATAACAGTACTAATTTCTTGTATCAAACCAGCAATGTTTGTGACTGCTCCATACAATGATGGTGCTACTTTATTTAATTCAGTGTAATCTACTGTTATGAGCCATGTTCCATCAGGCTTTCATACAAGCAATGCAGGACTATTAAATATTCTGTGGATAGTTACTATTATTCCCACCTTTTCTAATTCACTCTTTGTAGCCATAATTTCTTGGCTCCCTCCTGGGAGTTGGTACTGTTTAGTTGCTACAATCCTTTGGGGTGAAAGCACAATCACCAGGGACCACTTAGCTTTCCCTCTTAGCACAACTTATATTACTCTGCATTGAAGGTGGAATTTCCCTACTGTAGTTTATAATGTGATATTTTGGGGGATGTCAATTCCTAAAATAAATTCAGATATAGGGGTAATATACACCGCATGTTTTGGGGGAGGTAAATGACCAATTTGCAAAAGTAAATTTTGTTTTTTAGCATAAACAGCTTTTCCTCTATAGCAAGCTATAGGCAGTACTGGCCCATGAAATCATGCTACTTTACATGATTCAACTCCTGTGTCTACTAAGTTTAATACCATTTGTTGATTGGTAGGGGACCAATAAATGGTTAATTTTACTTGTGGCCTCTGATCCCCTGGTTCCCTAGCTATTGTTCTCACCCAGGTATTGTTACCCCTCCCTTAGGGTACGGGGAAGGGTGCCTGTCAAAATTCTGCCAGGGGAGCAGAAGGTTCTTAAGTTTGGACTGGCAGCACTTTATTTATTTTCCTTGCCCCCTGCACCTTGAAAGGGCAGTTTTGTAAATCTTTCGTCTTTAGGAAGCTTGCTCCAAAGCTTCACTAGAACAGCATTAGGCTGCTGGTCTATTTTTTCTAGCTCAGTGCCTATGGCAATAATGACTTACCACATTTGCTTTTGTGACACATGATTAAGGCCATCATGTCCTCAGGACAACTTTCCTGCCTCTCAAACTCCAGCCCTTTTTTGCAGCCTATCTAATTTCCAAAAATCTGCTATAGCTTGTGCAACTTGCAACACAAGTTGCCCCACCAAGGGGCTTAGGATTGACAGAGGTCCATAAAAATGATTTGGAGCAGTGTGTAACATGGTAGCTTTCATTCCTGCAGTAAAAG
>JAKSZT010054120.1:290190-300573 GCA_026826555.1 Tolypeutes matacus
TTCATATTTGAATGCCAGTTTTGCTGGATAGAGAATTCATGGATGGAAGTTTTTCTCTTTTAGTACTTTGACTATATCATACCACTGTCTTCTTTCCTCCATGGTTTCAGATGAGAAATCAGCACTTAATCTTATTGTGCTCCTCTAGTGTGTGATGGTTCTCTTTTCTCTTGCTGCCGTATTTTCTCTCTCTTTATTTTATTTTATTTTTTTTTTGATAATTGGACATATTGACAAGTATATGTCTTGTAGTTGGCCTGGTGAGATTTATACTGTATGGGGTGTGCTTTGCTTCCTGGATATGCACATCCATCTCTCTCAATAAGGTTGGGAAGTTTTCTGCCATTATTTCCTTCAATGTTCCTTCTGTTCCCTTTCCCTTCTCTTCTCCTTCTGGGATGCCCGTAATCCATATGTTTCTGCATTTTATGTTGTCAGCTAAATCCCTTAGTCCCTGATGAATTTTTTCTATTTTCTGTCTATTTGTTCTACTATCTGTTTGATTTCAGATGTATTGTCTTCCACATCACTAATTTTTTCTTCTGCCTGTTCAAATCTGCTGTTATGTGAACCCAGCATCTTTTTGATTTCTTGGATTGTGCCATTGATCACCATCATATCCATTATCTTTTTGAGTATGTTTACAATTTATTCAGTATTTTCTCCCAGTGTCTTCTTTATATCCTTAATCTCTTCCTTCACTTCATTAAGTTGGTTCATGATATTTGTTTGGGAATCTTTGATTAGTTGTTCGATTTTCTGCATATATTCCTAGTTTTTAGCTTGTTCAATGGAGTGGTCCATGTCTTCCTGTTTCTCAGTGTGGTTTGTGATTATTTGTTGCCCTCTAGTCTTCATTTTTTCTTGCTGGGTTTATTCAGTTGATGAACTTTTCTTTCTCCTCTAGAGTTTTATTTAGCTGGTGGTTCTGTGTGTGTTAAGTTTTCTCTTTGACAATTTTTCTTCTTATTTTGTTTCCTTGCTTCTTTCTATGTTACCTTGAAGGCAAAAGATTAGTGCCAGAGGAATAGAAAGATGTGAGAGAGGAGGAAGGATAATAGTAATATTGACAAAAATTAGGAGAGGGGCCAAATAGGACTTAGTGAAATGAATATTTAACTTGTGTAGGCAGTGTAGAGTAATAGGCGAAAAAAGTGGAGTACCTGCAATGGACTGGGAAACCAAATAGAAGCATATATATATAATAATTTAGAAGGCTAGAATGATGAGTAGGGAGAGAAAGAGTAAAGAAAGGGCTAAAAGTAAGAAGCTAATATTAATTAAAAGAAGAAGAAAACAAAATAGATAGAATAGAAATTGACACCCTTAAGTTGTGGGCTAATGAAAAACCATGGTGTCTAAGAACCACAACAGAAAGCAGAAGGCAGAGAGATGAAGGAAGGATAAGAGATAACTTGGGATACAATATCAATATAGACAGAGAATGGGAAATTACTGAAGAAAAAGCACTGCAAAGAAGAGGTAAGCTAGCAGCACCTAATTTTTAAAAAATGAAGGAAAAGAGAAGGGGGGGAGCAAAGAAAAGCAAGAGACAACAAATAAGCAGACAAAAACCAAACAACCACACCAGCAAACAAACAAAGCTAAGGAGGAAGTCTTCCTTCTAGGGTCCTTGCATGTCCTCTCAGCTTGTTTGTGTTTATCAATTTCCCTTCAGGGTTTTATCTGCAGGTTTTGAGGCAGATTTTCAGTATGAAACTATATTTAAAAGAGAATTCATTTTTTAAAGTGAATGTCTTCTTTTTTTTTTTTTTTTTGCGATATAAGGGACCCAAAAGAGTCCTCTGCTAGATCACCCCCTTCACTAAGGGGACCCTAAATAGGCTTGTGGAAACTAATCAAGGCCTTCCCACTTCCTGGCCTCCCCAGAGGAGCTGAAGCTCTGATGCTTGTCAGTGCAGTGCAATAAAATTGGCTGACTCCGCCCCCTTTGGGGCCAAGCCTCAGTGTCAGTGGGCTGCTGGGTTAATCAGGTTTCTTCAGCAGATTCACCTCTCCCCTCAACCTGGCACTGTTTCAAGCCAGCTTATCTGCTCCCCAAAGCTATGAGGGAGTCCAGGCAGCCAAATCCACAGAAGTTAAACCCCTCTCCACCTTCTCTCAAAGCTCTCCCTCCCTCATAGAATGCTCCATCACATTGGGAGTGGAAGTCGCAGGTGCAGGATTCACGGCTCAAACCAGCCATTTTTCTTGTGGATGGGGCTTAGCCATCTGTGTTAACCACCACAGGCAGTCTTAAAACTCATGAATCTCTACCAATCACTCCATGCCGTCAATCTGCCTGCTACTAGATGACCCAAGTTTCTCGCTCTGTGCGCCCACTGCACACACCCACGGGCAGGACTTTGTCCACAATCGGCCATCCTCAGAGAGCTAGTAAGTGAGTACTCTCCTAAATCGATGCCATCTTGCCTCCTTAGAAGCCATTTGGCTCCCTAACCAAGTAGCCATTGTTCACTGCAAGGGATATCAGAAAGGAAACTCCCCACAGGCTAAAGGCAACAGACTAGCAGATGAAGTTGTGTGAACCGCTGCTTTTCTACTGGTCACCCCTGTCCAAATGCTCCTGACAGTCCCCAGCCAGGAACCCCCAGTACTACACTACTCTCCAGAAGTCATCAAGCAGGGGGAAAGTCTAGGAGCTAAAATTTCACCAGAAAGTTGGTAGTCCTGCCTGATGGAGGAACATATCTACCTGAAGCAGTGAAGAAACAATTAGTCAAAAGGCTGCACGACACCACGCATCTAGGTGGCACCAATTTAATAGAACTAATAAAAAGAGACTTTTATTTCTCAGGTTTGTCCAAAAATCAGCAAAAGTATCACATCAAGATACGAAGTCTGTGCAAAAGAAAATCAAAGAGGAGATGCCTAGTTCCAGTGGGAACTAGGCTCTGAGAGCTAGAACCAGGGGATCACTGGGAAATAGACTTTACCGAATAAAGTTAGGAAAATATGGGTATAAGTATCTCCTGGTGCTGGTAAATACATTTTCAGGATGGGTGGAATCCTACCCTACTAAAAACAAAACAGCCACGGTAGTAGTTAAGAAGTTGATAGCAGAAATCATTCCGAGATTCGGGCTTCCTCTTAGAATAGGGTCAGATAACGACCCAGCCTTCATAGCGCAGGTGACTTAACAATTGGCTAAAGCCCTAGGTATAAATTGGAAACTGCACTGTACATTTCGGCCCCAAAGTTCGGGACAGGTTGAAAGAATGAAACGCACCTTTAAAAAAACTCTAACTAAGTTGGCTCTGGAGTCTGGCAAAAACTGGGTAAGTCTCCTTCCTTTTGCCCTCCTTAAAGCCAGATGTAGCCCCCTATGTGCAGGGCATTATGCCTTACAAAATATTATTTGGCAGACCCCTACCCCTGTTGCCCAAGTTGGGGTTAGAAAAAATACCTGAATATGACAATCAGTATCTTTTCTCTACTCTAAAGGTGCTGGATCAGATTAGAAAAACAGTCAATTGGACGGTCCAAGAAGCCCATCTCACTTGTTCAAGTACTAACCCTCCTTTATTTCAGGTGCAGCCTGGAGATCTGGTCTGGGTTCGGTAGCCCCAGGCTGGAACTCCAGTGTCATGGGGGACCGGCCCATATGTGGTGATCCTCACAACACCCATGGCAGTAAAAGTTGCAGGGAAAAGGCACTGGATATACGCGTCCCAGCTAAAAGCCATCAGGTCTGGAACCGAGGACTCAAAAGCAGGAAAGTGGACAGTCATCAGGACAGAAAACCCTTTAAAAATCAAGATTCACCAGATAAGTTAGGACTAAGGGTGGGGAAAGGGGGGGAATATAACAATACCCTGGCAAGTGAGTTTGCTGTCCCTCCTGGTTACTAGCGTTTGCGCAAGCAGTGGCTTTCGGTTAACCTCCTATTACTGGAGCATAACCAGAACCGAAGATGGGAAGGTTCTCAGTGCTACTCAAACTACCAAGAAAAATCCAACCCTCTCTTTTGATTTATGTTCCCTCCTCAGAGAAAAGTATCACGTAAAGCCAAACAGCTCATGTTCCTTTACAAGCTTTTTTACAAGTTGGGGGTGTGGAAATCAGGAATTAGAGAAGGGACTAGCTCAGGTTCCGTTCTATGTCTGCCCTGCAGATGGGCTCCCAGAATACAGTACTCAAGAGCAGTAACACTGTGCCCAATGGGGTTGTGAAACCTAGTCTCATGGACTTCCAAAGATGCTGCTATCAGCCTCAATAGGGAAGCACAGCCCCAGAACCCAACTATAGGATCCCGTAACCCCATCCACATCCATACTACTAATGGGTTTAATGATGTCTTAGAGGTGGTAAATCATGGGGCCTCAGGCTATATATAACTGGTCAAGACCCCAGAACTGAGTTCTCCATCCAGTGAGGTGTGCCTAAACCCACTCCACCTAATCCAGTTGGCCCCAACCAGGATATTTTCCTTAACTCAGAATTGGAAACTCCACCCAAAAATAAACCAGAAAACCTAAACTTCTCCAACCAAAAACCCACCAAGGCTGCCTTGTTGTCCATGTTGTCTTCTGTCTTCGTCTTCCTAAACAATAGCCAACCAAATACCACCAAAGATTGTTGGCTTTGCTTAAACCCCCAACCTCCTTATTACATTGGAATAGGAGCAAATGGGAGTAGTGTTCGCAATGCATCACTATATGTCCAAAAAATATCAGTGAAAGAAAGCCAAAAACTGTGTAGATGGGGTCATAAGCCGATTCTAACTCTGGGGGACCTACAAGGAAATGGCACCTGTTTTGGCCTCTTCTCAGCCAGAATTAATGCAACTTTCCTAAGCCCCCATTGCTCATCAGTTATTCTCTCTAATGAAACTGATGAATCTTATTATTGAAAGGCTCCTAGTGGCACCTGGTTTACCTGTACTCAAGGAATCACCCCTTGTCTCTCTCCTCAAACCCTGTCACAATCTAAAACTGAAGAAAACCCCGTTGTCTGCATTCTGGTGCATATCATCCCACAGGTATACTGGTATTCAGGTGAAGGAGGCTGCGAACATTTTAGAACCATAAGCCAATTTAAGCGAGTTTCCATTCTCATTCCCATTATGGTTGGCCTTGGGATTGGGGGCTCAGCAGCCTTGGGAACAGCTGCCCTGGTCACCAGCAAAGAAAACTTTAAAACCTTATCTACTCAAATTGACTCAGACCTAAAGGAGTTAGAAAAGTCAGTTAGTCACTTTGAAACATCCTTATCCTCTCTGGCCAAAATGGTTCTAGAAAATAGGAAAGGGTTAGATCTGTTATTCCTTTCTTTTTAAATTTATTTTTATTGTGGGTAAAAATCAAAATTATCACAATACATACAAACATTTGCAAAATGATATATAAATTCTTAAAACAAGGAGGACAGTGTGTAGCCTTAGGCAAAACAAGCTGTTTCTACACTAACCACTCAGGAGTAATTAAAGAAAGCCTCTCACTAGTTAGAAATAGGCTAAAGGAATGAGAAGAACTCAGAACCAAAAATGTAAATCGGTATGAAAGCCTGTATTCATGGTCTCCATGGCTAACTACCTTAATCACCGCCGTTGCGGGCCCACTTGTCCTCATTCTACTAGGATTCCTATTAGGCCCAATTTTCATTAACTGTCTCACTTCCTATATCAAAAAAAGAATACAGGCAGTAAAGTTAATGGTATTGTGCTCTCATTATGATCACTTGGCCACTGATGCAGAGTCAATGGTTTGACTAATGCTATTACAGGAGTAGGGAATGAGAAGGAAGTCAAACAGTACCAGGAAATTCCCAGTAGAAAAATCTTCTAACAATTGTGGGTGGAGAAAATACCCAGGTGCCCATCCAGGTCTGAAAAGAATCAGCATGTCATGTCCCAAAGGTCAACCACTCTCCCTCCCTGATGGAACGCTAACAGCAAACATCAGCTTTTGGAACTGTGCCTGCTTGCTTAGCTCATACTGGAACTGTGCCTGCTTGCTTAGCTCATAACCTTAGGTAGAAATGTATATGTTTAACCCAATCCTGCCTTTTGGCACACGCATGGGAAAGGAATCTATAAAAACTGCAGTCTCTGGACATTAGGCGTGACTCTCACTAGGGAGTGCGCCCCAGCCAGTAATAAAGGTTTCATTAAGTTTTCTCCTGGGAGTCATTTCTTGCATGAAGTGTTCTGCTTCAGTTCAAAAACATGACTGCATCTTAGCAATATAATACTCAGAGGACAAAAAATGCAAAGATTGCCTAGATCATGGCTAAATGTTATAAAATGTAGGCATCAATATATACATATATATTGATAAAATAAAACCATATAAAGTAAGTAATGGAATAACCAACTCAGAATTTTGGTTGGTTGTTTTGAATTTCAGAATTGGAAAAGTAGGATACAGAAAAATGACACATACACTAAAATATAGATTCAAATATGGGCCTTACATTTACAACAAAAATGGATGTCTTAACAATGAATTTTTTTTGAGGTCAGGAACTGAACCCAGGACCTTGTATGTGGGAAGCTGGCACTCAAACCCTGAGCCACCTCTGTTCCCCTGAGTTGTTTTTTTATTTGTTTACTTGTTTGTTTTTTGTTTTTTTAATAGGTACAAGGAACAGAACCTAGGACCTCCCATGTGGGAAACAGTGTTCAATTGCTTGAGCCATGTCTGTTCCTCAACAAAGAATTAAAAAGTTTCATTTACCTATTCAGCCACAAACAGAGCTGTATAACTTAGGATCTCCCTAAAAGATGCTGGTGTGTCTATGAAATGCAGACCATGAGAGGCAAACACTCTAGAAAGTGTGCAAGAAATTGGCAGTGGGATTACAAGAAGAGGGTGGAAGGGGAGACACTGAACTTTTCATGGCCAGATCCTTTTTCAAATTTACAACCAGACAATTCACTCAACTGCTATGGAGAGAAATAAAAGATGAGGCATGGAACTAAAAGTATTTATGGAAAATGGTACCTGAAACTGGAAGAGTGGGGAAGATGATTTCCAACTTATAAAATCAATTCAATGTATTGAGCAACCCTGGGAAGTGATAAATATAATCATTTTGATAGGCTAAAAAATTACAGCTCTAATTTCTATGTTATTTCCAGGTTGTAAATAAAATGATATACCTCCTGAAAATAGCATAGAACTCAGAGTAAAAGAAAGGAGTGGACAAAGAAATACCTGACTTTAACCAATTCTGAAATGAATCTTTGTTCTCATTTCAATATCTCTGAAATATGTATATATGGTACCTTAAAATTAGTTAATTCTTGCTATACTGGCATAGTTTATTAAACAGCATTTTGCTTTATAAAAGAACTATACATTAATGACACATCTTACAAGGACTGGCTTAGTAGTTTGAAGGAATTGTGATTTTCAGTCAAAAGAAGATCAGTGCAAATATAAGTAGTAAGAACATTGGGCATAGACTTTCTTTTAAAATTACTCACAATAATTCTGGCAAAAACAAATTAGTTTATGTGAAAGAAAAAAAGAAAGTCATAATCCAACACAAAATATATGTTTGCTCATTATAGCCACAAGGAAATTAATTCAAAGAAAAAATGTTAAAATTAATAAAACATAAATGAAAGATAATTGCAGAATACAGAATCATCTGGCCTACATATATTTTCTACCAGTGCTTCTCAAAGAAGCCTGTCAGAAATGGAAACTACCTTGGCCCACTTCAGGTACACTGCATCAGAATTGATGGAATGGCCTGCCTGAATGCACATTGTAATGAAATCCTTAAGTGATATCTAGACACACTTAGGGAACTGCAATTTAAATTCCAGTTCTCCAACTTCATTCCTTGCCATCAAAAAGGAAAGTAATGGAAGGACAGAAAGGTTTGAGATTACAACTGGGAAAGTTCAAAGAGAGAAAATAGTGGGATGAAACATGGAAAAGGAAAACCAGGATGTGAATGGGGCAGACATGAGAGAAATTGAACACGGGGACTGGATACCCTATTCCTCTGTATGTGAAGTTGCTAATAATTAAACAATGTCCAGAACATAGATTGTATTTTGGGTGGAGAACTCACAGGTGTCTTGCACATTATTCCAAAGGAAGATATTGTGAAGAGGGAAATAAAGAGGGAAGGTCATGATGGAAGTGTGTAATTGTTATATAAATTAGCCAAAGATGGCCCCTCTGCAAAACTCAAATCCTTACAAGTCCAAGTGGCTTAAAAATAGCCCAAATAAGTGTTTCTTATCCATTTAGAGCATATCTGTTTTGCATACCTTGCAAAATTGTGTCTGATATCTGCTAGCCATAGACAATGTAAAATCCTGTTGTCATAAGTTCTGTGCCTAGCAAATCTGACCCTGAGACACCCCACCTTGCTGATTCTTAAGCATTCCCTTGAGTGCTGTGTCTTCACTTCCATTGCCTTCTTCCCTTTCTGATGGCCCTTGCAGCATCTGGAAGGTCCAGTGCTGGGAAGAATTGCCCTGCCTGGCAGCCTGTTCAAGTACCATGAAAAATTTTTGTATGTTAGTGCAATCTAATGGTCAAATGTCTTATTCAGCTCTTAAAATCTCAAAGGTGAACATACTACAGTCATGAATTGAGGATTATGAGGTCTAATTTAAAAAGAAAATCAGAGCTCATAAGAAGTCCCTGTCAATGTTTTATAACATTTTTCCCCAAAAATCATGAACAGATCAGTAGAAAATAAGGGAATGGAAGCTATTTGGCAATGGAGAATTTGGCAGAAGACACTGTAACAATTTCAAGGAAAAGGAATTAAAGTGAAACAAAGCTGTGTTTCTTCCCTTTTCCACTCCTTCTTATATGATACCTAAATTTGGAAGAAACTGCATTTGCACAGTAATGTAGAGAACAACAGAAATATGTGAATTAATTTTTAATGCACATATTCTTAGAATAGAAAACTTCAACACTTGGCAGTGTGTTACACTCACAAAAACCAAACTTGCACAACTCGAGGATGATTATTGCCAAAACATAGATGTTAGGAAATGTTTAATGATATAATCTTAAAATAAAGTTCAAATCTGCAAATGGTATGTCTATATTGGTAAATAAAATTTCATTATGTAGATACACCACATTAAGAGAACAAAAGCTGTCCCAAGAGAGTTGGCCCAGCCATCTTTGGGTAAGAAAGGGGGTAGCCATGACTCAGATTCTTTTGAGTTCAGTGGTGGCATCTTCTGGGGGCCCTGGCACCTCTTCTGCAGAATTCCAGGCCTGGTTTTCACAGTGGGGAAAATGCTGCTCCATCACCTCTGTTTTGGAACAGGAGACACAGAGGTTATGGGATTCAGAAGCCATCAGCAAATGCCTTTTTATACTTTTCTTGCTTTTTAGGAAGTTCTAAAGCTAGGAGGAAACTGATTAGAGACATTAATTTCCAGAAGGAGACTGGGTTAAACAGAGCAATTGCATCACTTTCATGAGTGACTCTCAGCAAATTATCTAGGCTTCATTGTATCATCTCTTTAATGGAAGCCAAATTAGCTCTCATTTCACAAGGTCATTTTTATGAATACATTTAATAATAATGTAAGTTGATGCTTAGATAATAATACTTATTTTCACTATTATTATTTTTTTCTTGGATGGAAATATAACCTTAATGAGAACAATGTAAAATGGATCCTTTTCTGGAGCATTTTTTCTGCATGTGGATTGTTGTTTTTTCATTCTCATATCATGTCCATTATGAAATTGCATTGTAATACATACTTCTTCATCTGTGTCAAACATTCCATTGACAAAAATATCAATGGATAAAAATATAGACTTTGGAGAATTGCAGGAATACAGTGGACTAGAAAGACATGAGAAACTCTCCTCTCCCAGAAAAATAGATAGAGGACAGGCAGAATGAGCCTTGAAAAAAATGTTCTAGGGTTATGGACACCAGGGAAAGGCTAGACACTGCTGGGAAGAGAGAGGAGCAAAGGAAAAGAATCTTGAGGGCAAAAGTGTCAAATAAACCTGCAGCTGCAGCTGCCAGGGCCTCTACACTGTACAGACAATTTTGAATTCTCAGGCCTCAACTGAATGGCTACAGAGAAAAGGGGTCATAGAGATCAACCTCCCCAGGAAATGGTAGAGACAAGGGTGAAGCCTAAGTCTGACTCAGCTTTTGAAGCAAAAATTTGGTCTGCTATGTCCCAGGAGTTCTTCCAGTTTGGGAAAGGCCATATCATTGTTTGCCTTGGGAGCTGACATGGGACTAAAGAAATCCAAGCCCGTCAATCACCATCCCTACTGACTGGGGCTGGGATTGATTGTTGAGGATGCAGAGAGGAGTGGAAATATTTCCTAACCAGGAAAAGAGAAAGTCTGGTATTAAAGGTTTGAGAACAAGTTCTGAGTAAGTTTGAATTATAAATCTCTT
>JAKSZT010054120.1:327230-345826 GCA_026826555.1 Tolypeutes matacus
ATACCAATACCTAGAGGAGCTGACACATGAAGACAACTCTCACAGACTATGTGTCTCAGTGTGGGTCTTTTTGAATTTATCCTTTTTGGAGTTCTTTGAACATCTTAGATTTCTTGATTCATAACTTGTCTCAAATTTGGGAAGTTTTCAGCTATTATCTCTTCAGATATTCTTTCTCATACTCCATAATGTCTATGTTGATATGCTTTATTCTGTCCCATAGGCTGCTTAGACTCTGTTTAATTTCTTCATTCCTTTCCTTTCTGTTACCTCAGACTGGATAATTCCAATTATCCTATTTTCAAGTTTGATAATTCTTTCTTCTGTTCAAATCTGATGTTGAACCACCTTGGTAAATTTTTTCAGTTATTGTAGTTTTCAACTACAGAATATCTACATGTATTTTTTAATGTATCTGTTTATTGAAATTTTTCTTTTGCTCATGTAACCTTTTCCTGATTTCTTTTAATTCTTTCTCCATCTTTTCCTTTAGTTCATTGAGCATATTTAGCAAAATTGACATAAAGTCTTTGACTAATAATTACATTGTCTAGGTTTCCTGCTTTATTTTGTCCCTTTGAATGAACCATACTTTGCTGTTGAAATTTGCACATTTGAAAATTACAACTTGTTTTGCTAGTGACCAGATTCTACTTATCATATGTGATCACTTAAGTCTCTTTTCCTTTAGCTTATATTCAGCTAATGTGTTGACAGAGATTTCCTTGAATATCAGGAGCTCAGAGAAATAAAAACAAAAGCAAAGATCCTCTCCCTGTATTTGAAGATTGCCTCTGTGCTGAGGCTTCCAATCAAGAATAGTTCACATTGCATTGAACCTACAGATCAGCCCAAAATGAATGATTATGTTCTTCACAAGAATTTTCAGAAAATATATCTTGCCCTGGGAGTGTGCATGGCTTTCACAATTCTCCAACATCAAGAATGTTCCTGGATGTTCTAATTTCTCAAGAAAACCCTCTCCACAGCATTACCTTCCAGGCCCGAGCTGCTCTTTGTATGTTTCAACTGTAATCTTTCTCCCCAGTCAGCTGCAGTTTGATTACTCCCTTAGTGTTCCTACCAGCTCTCCATCCCAAATGAGTACCAGTTCAGGAGAAACAAAAGAATACCTTGGATCAGTTCTTTAAGTAACCACCAGATGTGTTGCAACAGATACATACACACTATATTTGTGCACATTGTGTGCTCTTCTCCTTCTATTGTCAGAGTTCAGGGACCTAGAAATGTGGGTCCCTGTCCCAGAGACTGCAGTAAATCTGGGGAAAGGGTGGGATGGTTGCAAGTAAAAGTACCACATCACTTTCCTTCCATTATTTAGCTTTCCTTTTTCTTGATTTAGCATTTGCTTTGTTGTTCTAAATCTTTTCCCTGTTTTCTAGAGTTCAGAGAATGTTGATCCTGGCAGTTTCTGATAGTTTATCAATGTTTCTGTTGGGGAAGAAAGCGGGTATTTTGTGCTTCCTATTCTGCCATTTTGCTGGTCTGTTATCATTACTTTTAAATGCTCCTTGATAGATTTAGCTTTCATGGTACTATCTGGCCTCCTTTCAGCTTGCTTGTAGTACCCAAAGTAAGTAGATAATTTTTTAGATTCCTTGTAGGTTACAGTTAACACACTAGGTTGGCTATACCAGATGCTGAGGAGGGCTGGGGACAGCACATCAAAGAAAGGACTTTGTGGTTGTACTGAACTTGGAAAGGCACCTAGCTGTGATCCCCAGAGGAAAGAGTAGCTACTTGGGTAAGCCACTCAGGAAATACACGGTCTGCATGGATCTGTAGATGCCAAGAGGCCAGACAGTCCGAGGCCCAGTCCATCATCTCAATGGCCCCAGGTCAGATGTCTGAATGCTGCTCCACCACAGGCCAAGTCAGCTCAGGACATCTGCCCTCTGGCCAGGCTGTACAGAGCTAATGCGATGTTACGAGACTACAGCACCCTGCACTGACAGGGCAAACTGTACTAGACTTAATTTTAAATTCTCTTAAAATGTTGGAGAACAAGTTGATATTCCATTTTTGAAAGATCATTTAAAAATATTTTTATTTATTCAATAATTACTTTTGCATGATTTCATTGAACCAGGATATTTCTAGCTCCTGCAGATACAGCAGGGAGCCCTACACACTGTCTATGGGCAAAGATCTAAAAATCCATGTAGGAAATATAAAAATGAAGGGAAATTACCAAATACAAAATTTTTTTATGGATATAAAAAATAAATATGACAAAATATAACATGTTACTAAGATGGAGAAGTGAAGAGAGGAGTGGTAGGGCAGAGACCACATAGTACTCACCAAAACAGATTAATTCTCAGATGATCCTAACTCTCAGAAAGAAAAATAGGAAAACAGTTTTTTTAAGTGATTTTTTCTTTTTTGTAGGAAGAAAATATAATAGAAGGACCTACCAAAATGTACTTCATAATTTTAATTCCTTCTCACTCAGAATTGAAAGTTACATATGAGAGGAATTAAAGTTTTTCTTTTCATAAAGCTCTAATATGAGCTTTGCTTCATGTGAATACTGTTGCAAATATTTTCTTTAAAAAAGGGTGTGAAAAATAAGACTTGGGGGAAAGCAATTGTTTAATGCTTTGTTTGAATTTTATTTCCAGTCCCAGCAAAACACATGGTTTCCATTGTCTTCCTCCAGAATTTAAACAACTGAAAACAAACAAAAATCATACGAAAGAAAATTGCTTTATTTTAGTAAATTACATGGAAATTTTATGTTGGTAAGTATCTGCACATTTTTAAATGTAAGTGTTTCCCATGTTTCATCACACACACTAAGGAATTGAATATCAATCCCCTCTGTCTTTGAAATTATCTGAGGAGTGTAAACAACATTTTTGTAAGCAAATACACATATATGCATATATATTTATATATCATTTTGCAAATGTTTGTATGTATTGTGAGAATTTTGATTTTTACCCAAAAAAAAAAGTTTGTGATGCCTAGGTCTCATCCACAGACCTAGTTCCTGGTTTTACTCTGGATATTCATGGTTTTAAAATGTGATACTAATAGGCATCAAAGTTTGAGAAACCATTCTTTAATAAGCTGATATAGGACCTTCCTATTTACAGTGCAGGGTCATAGGCTAGGAGCAACAGTAAATACTGGGAGCTTAGTAGCAAAGTGAAATCAAAACCTTCACTCCAGACCTGTGGAATCAGTATTCTCATTTTAACAAGTTTCTGAGGAATATAGAACCAATAGAGTGTGAGAATCTTTTCTATTCCACAACACCATGAACAAACTCCTTACCAAAAGTGAGGATACTACTCCTGCCTCATTCAGTTCATAACAAGTACATCTCTGCTAAAAAGAGAAAACATAAACATTGCAATGAAAGGTAAAACTTCTGTCTAGATTTTAATGTTTGTATTTCTTGTATTTCCCCTCTCCTAGGTGCTAAGTTTCTCCTCTTCTCATAAGTTTTACTCTGCTTTGGTTTTTGACTCAAATTGAAGTAATCTTAATTGAAAATACTAAATGATACAGTCAGGTGTAGGGGTGCAAACTGCAATGTTTTCCCTGTCCCATTACTCCACATTTTCAGCCCCACTTACAGAAAGTAAATTTATCTAAGTATTTTAACTCTTAGGCATATATTCAGGTGTTGATTTTATGTGTTCATTTTAAAAATTTATATTTCCCAATATATACTCAACATATATTTCTAATATATGTGCCTTCTTTAATGGCACCCCCACAAAATATCTAAATATCTACAGTATTCCAAAATTATTATATCACTATTTAAATGAAATTAAGTCAGTGTTTACTTCATTACCTAAATATTATTTATTGTAAGTTTTAGCTGTGTAAAAATTTCTTTCTCAGACAACTGTTTTCCTGGAAATAATGCACATAATAATCCTAATGGTCATGAAGTGATATCTCATTGTAGTATTAGTCTGCAATACTATATAGTCTAATGATTTTGAGCATATATTTTTTAAATTAATTTATTTTATTGTGGGTAAAAATCAAAATTTTCACAAAACATACCAATATTTGTAAAATGATATATAAATATATATGCATATATGTGCATTTGCTTACAAAAATGTTATTTATATATATATAAATATATTTTAAGAGGTACTTAGATGCTTAATAGCCACTCAAATATCTTATTTGATACATGTTTATTAAAGGCTTTGACCAAATTTTAATGTTCATTGTTTGATTTTTGGTTTTTGAGTGGTACAATTTTTCAAATAAAATTTAGATATTAAACTTTTATCAGATATATGGTTTCCCAGCATTTTCTCCTATTCTGTAGATTGTCTTTTCACTTTCTTCATAAAATGCCCTTTGATGTACAAAATTTGTAATTCAGATTCTGTTGATTGATTTATTTATTTCCTTCTATATTTGGCATAAAATCTAAAAATCCATTATCTACTAATATATCCTGAAGATATTTACCTATGTTTACATGTAAGAGTTTTATAGGATTATCTCTTATAGTTAATTGTTGATACATTTTGAATACATTTTTATAAATTGTGAGAAGTAGGATTCCACAAAATTCTTTTGCATATGGATTTGCTGTTGTTACAACACAATTTGTTAAAGAGATTGCTGCTTTCTCCTTGAATGGACTTGGTACTCTTGTCAAAAATCAACTGGCCATAGGAATGAGAGAGTTTTCATGTTCACTAAATTTAATATTCTAAACTAATTACAATCTAGTTTGAATTTATAATGAATTGACTTCAATACCTAATGAAAACTCTGATCCCTTATTACATAACTTCCCCTTTTTTTTGCAGCTTGACTCACACATTTTATCTTTATTCATTGTGCCAAATACAAAGTTTTATAATTATATTTACAAATTTGTATTTTGCAGCTTATGAAAAATAAAAAAGTAGAATTATGATGCAAAACAATTATAATATTGATGTTTACTAATATTGTTAGTTTTTTGGGGAGATCTTTATTCATAGTTGTGCTATTGTTTAATATCCTTCCATTTCCAAATGAAAGGCTCACTTCAGTATTTCTTTTAGGGCATCTAGTGGTAATGAATTACTTCAATTTTGTTCATTTGAGAATGTCTTAAATTTCTCCTTCACTTATGAAAATCATTTTTGCAAAATACAGAATTCCCTTGATTGATGTTTCATTTTTCATTTCATCACTTTAAATATGTGTCCCTCTTCCTTTTGCCTTTTATGTCTAATGAGAAATCTGTGCTTAATCTTAGTGAATAGTCCTTGTACATGATGAAATACTTTTCATACTGCTTTGAAGGTTCTATTTGTATCTTTCTTTTCATATTTTCAGTGTAATGTATCTTTAGAATTTGCCCTATTAGGAGTTTGTTCAGCTTCTTGGATGTGAATATCTGTGTCTTTCTCAGAATTTAGGAAGTTTTTGGCAATTATTTCTTCAAATATACTTTCCTCCCTATTTACTCTCTTCTTTTGAACAATCTTTGTTTAATGACTTTTCCACACTATTTTTGGAAAACTGTATACCTTGTAGTATATGATTGATGATGACTATTCCATTCGCTTGTACTCAATTAATGTTTTGGCAGAAACTTTCTTGAACACCTGTAGGGAGCAAAACATTCAGAAACAAAATAACAATGAAACACAAAACAAAATAAAAAAAAACCCCACTTCTCCAGTCTTGCAGAATGGTTCTTTGCTGGGGCTATATCCTTTAATCCTTAGTCAGGCTGGGACTGAACCTAGCAAGTATCCCCAAGTAAAAGCTGAGAGAATTCCCTGGTCTTTTCAGAGCATAACCCTTGCCTGGGTTTGTATCCTGGCTTCCTATATACTGTAGTATCATTTTCACCTGATAAGAGCAGTTTGATTATTTTCTAATATCAATTTTGAGAAAAGACTGCCACTTTCCCAGCCTGAGTGACTTCTGTGATAGATGAAACAGAGACAATAAACACCTGAATATAGGTGCCTCGTATTTAATAAATGTGTTGTAGTTCATCCATACCCAGGATCTATGGTCCCATACTGGAATTTGGACTTTCTTTAAATCTGCCATGGAGCATGGAGGGGATGGGCAGGAGTTAGCAAAGAGCTATGTAGTTTTTCTACCATTTCTACTTTGTTGTTTTCTTGATTCTACACCCCCTGGTTCCTGTAAACTTATTTTTATTAGAGAAGTTGTGATTTTACAAACAATCATTCATAACATACAGGATTCCCATACATCACCCCACCACCAAGTAATTGCATTGTTGGACACATTTGTTACAAATGGTGGAAGTACATCATCAAAATATTACTGCTATTTATAGTCTATAACTTACATTTTGAGAAATTTTCCCACAAACCACCCTATTATTAACACCATATATTAGTATTGAATATTTTTATAGTTCATGAGAAAACATTCTCATCTTGGCACTGTTAGCCACAATCCATAATTACAAAGGGTTCACTGTGTTACAGTCTCATGTCCTATACAATCCATCCAAAGTGTACACTCAGTTGTTCTCAGTTTCATCACAGAGTTGTGCTCTCCTCACTTCAATTTTAGAACTTTTTCATTACTCCAAAAGCAAAAATCCCATACCATCTGATAACCCCCAATTGTTAGTACTTAGAATTGATATAGTAACTTCTTTGTTATTGCTGCAAAAATATTACAATATTACTAACTATAGTCCAGAAGTTAAATAACATGCATTTTCCCATACATTGCCATATTCTCAATACCTTATAATAGAGTAATATTCTTGTATTTGTAATATAAACCACAATCCTCATCCACCACCCAAGTCACCATGTTATACAGTCCTTAGATTATCTTCTAGCTTCCTTTAAATGGGTATTTTTGTCCCTAGAGTACCTCTTTCCTCCACAATCATATTCATAAATCAGCAGTTTTAGTTATACTCACTATAATGAGTATCCATTTCCAAACATTTACCATCAACCTTATTAAACATTCTACATAGATTCAGCATCTGCTCCCCTTTCTCAACTCACTTCCAGTCTCCTATTAACCTATACTCTATATTTTAACTCCATGAATTTACTCATATAATTAAATACTATATTAATTACACTATTTTTCCTTTTGTGTTTGGCTTATTTCAATCAACATAATTTCCTCCAGGTTCATCTATGTAGTCTTTGCATCCCAACTTCATTTCTTCTTAAAGCTGAATAGCATTATTTCAAATGCATATACCACATTTTGTTTATCCATTCAATAGTTGAAGGGTACTTGGGATGTTTTCATCTTTTAACAATCATGAATAATGCTGCAATAACATCAGTTTGCAAATGTTGTTCATGTCATTGTTTCTGGTTTTCTGAATATATTCCTAGAAGCAGGAATGCACAATCATATGGCAAATCTATATTTAGCTTCCTGAGAGATCCACCAAATGGTCTTCCACAGAGGCAGTACAATTTGTATTACCACCAAGAGTGAAAGAATGTTCCTATTTCTCAACATCTTCTACAGTTCATGTAGTTTACATTTGTTGTTTTTTAATAATGACCATTCTGCAATGATGAAATATCACATTGTAGTTTTGATCTGCATTTCCCTAATAGCTAGTGATGTTATGCAGATTTCATATGCTTTTTGTTTATTTGTGTTTCCTCTTTGGAAAAGTGTCTCTAGAAATCAAAACCTTACTGCTTATGTGGTTTCCAAATATTTTCTCCTATTGAGTAGGCTGTATTTCCACCTTTTTGGCAAAGCCTTTTAAGCACAAAGTATTTAATTTTGAGGAAGTCCCATTTATCTATTTTTTCTTCATTACTCAAGCTTTGAGTGAAAGGTATACTAAACCATCACCTATCACAGGACATTGAAGATGTTTCCTTACATTGTATTCCAGGAGATTTATGCTTCCAGATTTTATATTTATGTCATTTATGTATTTTGAATTAGTTTTTGTATAAGGTATGGGAAATGGGTCCTTACTCTTTCTTTTAGATATGGCTATACAGTTCTCCTGGCACTACTTGTTGAAAACCTATTCTGACCCAGATAAGTAGATTTGTCAGCCTTGTCAAAATCATTTGACCATAGATGTGAGAGTCTATTTCTGAACTCTCAATTCAATCCTATTTGTCAACAAGTCTATCTTTATGCCAGTGTCATGCTGTTTTTACCATTGTACCTAGGCAATATGTTTTAAAGCCAGGAAGTGAGAGCCCACCAACATCGTTCACTTTTTAATTATATTTTTAGCTATTCAAGGCCCCTTACACAATGAAAAATTTGGTAATTGGGCTTTCTATTCTTAAAAAAATGCTGTTGTAATTTTTATTGAGATTGCATTGAATCTGAAAGTCAAGTTTGGTAGAATTTACAACTTAATGGTATTTCATTTTCCAATCCATGAACACAGACTGTCTTTCCATTTACTTAGGTCTTCTTTAGTTTCTTTTAGCAATATTTTGTAGTTCTCTGAATACAAATTTTTTTCCTAAATATTTGATTCTTAATCACTAATGTAAGTGGAATTTTTTCATTGACTTCTTTCTCAGGTTGCTTGTTAATAGTGTATAGAAATGCTACTGATTTTTCCATATTTATCTAATATCCTGTCACTTTTCTGAACTTGTCTATCAATTCTACTAGCTTTGTTGTAGATTTCCTAAGTATAGGTTCATATCATCAGCAAATAGCAAAAGTTTTACTTCTTCCTTTCTTTTTGGGTAACTTTCATTTTTTTCTTGCCTCATTGTTCTAGCTAGAACTTGTAGCACAATATTGAATAATTGTAGTGATGATGGGCATCCTTCCCTTGTCACAATCTGAGTGGGAAATCTGTCTTTCACTGTTGAGTACAATGCTAGCTTTGAGGTTTTAATATATCCACCTAATAATGTTGAGAAATTTTCCTTTGAGTCTTATCTTTCAGAGTGCTTTTATCAAGAAAGACTGCTTTATTTCATCAAATGCCATTTATACCTTTATTGATATGATCATGTGATTTTTCTTCTTCAATTTATTGATGTGCTCTATTACACTGATTTCTTTTCTTGTGTTGAAATACCCACGCATACCTGTGGTAAAACCACCTCATACTGCTGTATAATTATTATAATGAGCCTTTGGGTTCAGTTAGCAATTTTTTTGTTGAGGAATTTTGCATCAATATTCATTAGAAAAATTAGTCTGTATTTTTCTCTTTTCATAGTAACTTTATCTGGCTTTGGTATTAGGTTTATATTGGATTCATGAGATGAGTTTTTTAGCATTCTTGTATACATTTTTTTTTTTTTTGAAAAATTTGAGCACGATTGGTATGACATCTTACTTGAATGATTGGTAGATTTCACCTGTGAAGCCATCTCATCCTAGGCTTTTCATTTTTGGGAGGTTTTTAATAACTGTTTCAATATCTTCACTTGTTTTCAGTTTGTTGAGATCTTCTATTTCTTCTAGTGTTAAAGTAAGTTGTTTATGAGTTTCTGGGAATTTCTCCATTCCATCTATGTTGTCTAGCTTGGTCACATACAGTTATTGATAATACCCTCTTTTGTTTCTGTGGGATCATTGGTAATGTTCCCCTTCTCAATTAAGATTTTATTTATTTTCATCTTTTCTCATTCTTTGTTAGCCTAGTTAAGGTTTTGTTGATCTTGTTGATCTTTCTGATCTTCTTGAAGAAACAAATTTCATTTTTTAAAATTCTTTCTATTGCTTTTTATTCTCAATTTCATGTATTTATGATCCAATCTTTGTTAATTCTTTCCTTTTGTTTGCTTTAGAATTATATTTCTTTTCATTTTCTAGTTCATACAGGTATGCAGTTAGGTCCATAATATTTGTGCTCTTTTTTTCTAGTAAGCATTGAAGACTATAAATTTCTCTGTCAGCACTGTTTTCATTGTATCCCATAGTTTTTTTATGTTGTGTTTTCACTTTCATTCATCTCAAGATTTCTGATTTCTCTGCAATTTCTTCTTTGTTCCACAGATTATTTAATATTGTGATATTTAATCACCATATATTTGTGAATTTCCCCTTTTCTGCCTTTATTGCTTTCCAACTTCATTCCATGGTGATCAGAGAATTTCAGTATTTTTAAATTTATTGAGATCTGTTTTGTGACCTAATCTATGGTTTTATCCTGCAGAAAGATTCATGAGTACTTGAGAAGAATATATATCCTGCTGTTCTGGGATTCTATAGTCAATAAAAGTTCATTAGGTCTAGTTCATTTTTCATATTATTCAAGTTCTCTTGCCTTGTTGATCCTCTGTCCATATGTTCTATCCAAAGGTGAAGGTGGTGCACTGATGTCTCCAATAACTATTGTAGATACTTCTATTTCTTCCTTCAGTTTTGCCAGTATGTGCCTCAAGTATTTTGGGGCATCCATGTTAGATGCATAAATATTTATTATTGTTGTTTATTCTTGTTGTAGTGCCTCTTTTATTAATATGACTGTCTTTATCTCAAGAAATTTTGCATTTTAATTCTATTTATCTGAGAGTATTATCATAGCTCCTGATCTTTTTTGGTAACTATTTGTACTGAATATCATTTTCCAACTTTTCTCTTTCAGCCTGATTGTGTCCTTGCATTTAAAGTGTGTCTTTTATAGATAACATATAGATGGCTAATATTTTTTATCCATTCTGACAGTCTATGTTTATTTGATTGGGAAGTTCATTTCATTAACAGTCAACATCATTACAGTAAAAGCATTACTTACTTTTTCCATATTATCCTTTTGCTTTCTGTTATTTTATCTTACTTATGTTTGTCTTTTTATCCTTTTAGTTACCCTTCCTTAATTCTTCTTTTCTGCAATTTTCTCCATGGATCTCTCCCTTGTCTTTTCCTATCAGGCTGCAGAACTCTCTATTGTATCTCTTGTACATATGATCTCTTTTTTTACAAAATCTCTCAGATTTTGTTTGTCTTTGAAGACTTTAAACTCACCCTCATTATTGAATGATAAATTCTCCACAAAAAGAAATTTTGACTCACAGTTTTTCTCTATCAGTACTTTTTATATATCATACCCTTGCCTTCTCATCTCCATGGTTTCTGATGAGAGATTGACACTCAGTATTATTGAGGTACACTGGTATGTGATACTTTGCGTTTCTCTTGCTACTTTCAGAATCCTCTGTTTATCACTGACATTTGATATTCTGAATAGTTGGTCTATTCCAATTTATTTTGTTTCAAGAGCATTGTCTTTCTCAGATATTGGCATTTATGTCTTTCTAAGGGTTGGGAAAATTTCAGTCATTATTCCCTCAAATATAACTTCTGCCCTTTTTCCTTATGCATCTCCTTCTGAAACATCTATGATACATATGTTTATGCATTTTGCACTGTCATTCAAGTCCCTGAGATACTGTTAAATATTTTCCATTCATTTCTCTTTCTATTATTCTATATTTCAATCCAAATGCTGTGTCTTTTAATTCACTTAACCTGTCTTCAGCCAATTCAAATCTGTTTCTATATTCCTCTAGTGTATTTTTAATCTCATCCATTGCACCTTTAATCCTATTATCCTCTTAATTTTCTTGGCAGGCTTTCTAAATTTCCTTTATGCTCATCAAGTGTCTTTTCATAACCTTTATCTTTTTAGGCATACCTTCCTTAAACTTTTTGAATTGATTTAGGAAATTTGTGTAAGCACTATTGATTAGTTGTTTAAATCATATGTCTCATTCAGATTCTTCATTTGTTCCTTTGCCTGGGCCATCTCTTCCTGTTTCTTAGTATGGCTTGTAAGTTTTGCTGATGTCTAGACATCTGATTATGTTGGTTATTAAATTCTGTTGGTCAATTTCTCTGTCTTGCCTAGTGGTTTTGTTTCATAACTATTCTTTGACTTTTGTACATTTTATAAACATTAATATTGCTCTTTTTAAGTTTCAAAACAGGACCAGTGACCCATTAATGTGCATAGACAAAATCCATGGGGGACTGGGATTAAGGACAAGAGAAACATGCCCTCTCTTCATTCATGTTCCCAGTTTGCCAGCAGATGGCACTCTTTGCTAAAACTTTCCATGGAAGTGATTCTTTTATCTTCCCTTGGCTGGATATTTTGTGCCTGCAGATCAAAGGTCTTGCTGTTTAAATGCACTGAAAAGCAACCACACTCTGTCCACCAAAGAACCTTCCCTCTTCAGAGGGTGGAAAAAGTCCATTCCACAATCAGTTGGCCACCATCAGCCACAGGGTTATCTGATGCTCTTTGCTTCAAGGGTCAGTTATCAGCACCAATCACAGCTGTGGGGGCAAGTAACTCAAATTTCCTTTTGCCCTCTTTGTCTCAGTCTCCAATCCCTCCTGTTCTATGTGTGTGGTACTCTCTTGGTCTGCAGATCCCCAAAGCAGCTCCATTGGATAACTTCTACCCTTTGTCCTCTCTTTTGTAACAGAGACACCTTTCCAGAACTACTTCAAAATCATATTTTGGTAAATCCTGCCATAAAATTTTAACTAAGATACAAAGGTATTCAAAGGTTGGAGGAGAATTGGAGCTGCCTATTCCATCATCTTGCTGATGTCTGTACCTTTTTGGCATCTGAAATTCTACATTGTGTTATTCATTCTTTTCAGCTAAGTTCTTATATCTTGTTAAGGAGAATTCCAAAGATTTGAGAACTCTTCTGATAATGTGTTAGACATGAATGAAGAATTAATTAAACAAAAAAATAAGACCTAAAATGGATTATTCTTCAAGATTAAGCTTGGGGATAACTGGTATTTCAAGAGACAGATACTATAAAATGTCTTAGAATTTTCTTTGTGACTCAAGACCAATTTTACTGACATCAGGGGTATCCTCTATAGCATAGTCCAGAAAGAACACACATGGTTGAAGTTAATACATTGAAGGTTTTTCATATTTAAAGAAGTAATTCATCTTTATATTACCACTCTTCAGTATGACACAATATCCAGGGATTACCAAAAATCTGAGTAATGCCTCTATGAAAAATAAAGACCTGTTCAAAAATGCAACAATATGGCAACATTTAATTTCTTTCAAAAAGATAACTTAGACCAAATAACTATTATAATAATATGTATGTAAGATGAGAAGTTTGAAAACTTATGGAGAGGGTTGTTACCAAGAAAGAGAGAAAAATAATGCACATCAACTAGAAGTATTAAGATATGTACAAAATTTAATCACCTGCTGAAGTTGGAATTGTATAATTCTAGGGAACAGAAAACAAGAAGATGGAGAATATATACAGAGTATT
Organism: Tolypeutes matacus; assembly: GCA_026826555.1. Lineage (NCBI taxonomy): Eukaryota > Metazoa > Chordata > Mammalia > Cingulata > Chlamyphoridae > Tolypeutes > Tolypeutes matacus. Next base: position 340,475 of record JAKSZT010054120.1, read on the forward strand.
GTTGTTTCTAAAAAGAAATATATTTTCTCATTGCATGTATAAATTGTTTATAATTTAAAATGAATTATATTTTTAACCTGTTTATAATTGAGATCATAAACAGTAGATTCCTTGATTAATGATACCAATTTGTATCTATAACACTACACACATGAAGTAAGGAAAACATGGAGATGTGTCTCCTGCTGAAGACCTTTGGCATTGGGAAGACTTTGTTGGTAAAGTGACTACACCACATCCTTCTGCCAATGGCTGGTAGGCTGGTGGTCAAGGATGTGTAGCCTGCTGCCTCTACCTTCACTTGAGGTCATAGACTGCCTGGCTGAAGGCAGTCAGTGTATGCCTCCACCAACACAGCCCATAGAAGTCACCAATCTTACAGACATTGTGGACCAGAGAACCATCACAATCTGGCAGTTGAGGGTGTGTGTGTGAATAGGCTCTCTCTGGTCCAGTTACTAAGGAAACTGCCATGCTCCCTACTTCATGATGGATTCCTTCAACCTCACCCAGCTCTATATCCTGTGTGCATCTTTTGGAGCTCTTTTTCACAGAACACCTTGCAGAAGTGCTGGTCCTGATAATCTTCAATAAGGGGAAAGGTAACCTGACTTGTTACATGACCATGAAGGAGTTAAAGTCATTGGTCAGGTTCCCTTACATCATTGCTTGTGCCATGCAGGACATCACCATGGCAGAAATCAGAGTCTTCAGGGGCACCGGTTTGTTGGGGTTCTGCAGGACACTCACAAAATCTCCAGTTGATGAAAAGTTGGAAAAACATTGCTGACTCATTCTGTGAAGAGGGGGATGGTGTTACTTGTCTTCCAGTGAGTTGTCTTTGTAGAGGCAGTACAAACCAGCATCAGTTCTGGAAGACAGGGTTCTATGCAGAGGTGGAGTGTCAGGTGAACTGAGCATGCAGAGCACAGACTCCAGACATCTGGCCTCTGCATGGCAGCACCTGAAAAGTATGTCCCTAGAAGATTATCCCTAGGACTGGGAAAGGGAGTCAGACAAGAAGGGCAAGCCCTGGCCAGGGGCACAAAAGAGGGATGCTGGGACTTTCCTACCCTCTTTGGGGAAACCCACTCCAAGCCATTGCTGGGACACTGAGCTTGAGCCCCCCACTGAAGACAGAGTTAGACAAAGGGAGTGTCCCAGTAAGACCAAAACATTTGCTGGCATGTCTGCGGGCTCTCACACATGGTAAATGTTTCCTGAGCTCCTCTGGGCATCAGCCTCTGTGCTGGATAAGCTCATTGAATAGCAAGCAGTTCAGAGAAGCACAGGTAATTATAGTGGAGCATGTCTCAGGCTCATCAGGAGTCTGCTGCCCCAGGAGTGCTCACAAATGAGCATTCCCAGAGCCTCTACTTTGGTCTGTCACTTTGGCAAGTGGTGGCTTGCACAAAAATGCCTGTTCTGTCTCCTGGAGCTGCTGTAACAAACTATCACAAGTGGGTGACTTAAAACAATGTAAATTTCTCCCACAGTTCCAGAAGCCAGAAACCCTAAGTCGAGGTGGCCATAGGTTGGTTCCTTCTGGAGGCTCTGAAGGACAGCTTGTTCCTTGTCCTTTTCCCTGTTTCTGGTGGTATCCAGCAATTGGTGTTCCATGGCTTGCAGCTTGCAGAACAGTTTCTGCCTAATTGTCATGTGGCCATCTCCTCTGTGTGTCTCTTTCTTCTCCTTATAAAGACATCAGTCATTGGATTCAGTGGCCACCCAGGATGATTTCATCCCATGACCCTCAACTTAGTTGCCTCCAAAAAGACCCCTTTTCAAGTGAGTCCACCCATTCTTGTGGTTAGAACCTTGGATTAGTCTTTTAAGGGCCACTGTCCAACCCTCTAAAACAAGACAACATGCCCTGTACTCTTGGATGTAGTTTTGAGTTTTCTAGAAATGGCTAGCTTAGTCTTCTCTGGAATTTCAGGTTACTTCAGCCATGCAAGAGGTTCAGGCACCTGCTTCCCCCACAAAGCTTCCAGAGGGACTAGCTCAGGCTCTGGTACTTTGCACAGTTCTGGCCAGCAAGGTACCTAGGAGTAAAATTTGTTAAAATGGTGAGTCAGGGGTGATGTTTGCACATCCTATGAGTTGACACAAGCTCAAATTTCTTCATTTCCCAGTTGATGTGATATACCTGACAGTGCACCTGTTTGGTAAGGCTTTGTGTTGATTCTTTACAGTGGACAGCCTGTGTCACAGGTGGGTACCCCCTTCTTAGAAGTGTTGTATCAGTGATCACATACCATACCACTTGCCTCTTACATAGCACTGAGCAGCTGTAGAGGTGCTTGGCCTCAGCCCACCTCCAGGGTCCATGTAGGAGATTTCATAGACAACTTGGGGTCCAAATTCATTGGCTGGCAGATGTTCCCCAATTCCAGAGGTCTTTAGCAAAACCTGGTTGAAATAGTTTAGTTCTAGAAGAATCTTTTTGAAGACAAATTATATCACATTCTTCAGCTAAGGGTTGCTCATAACAGAGCCCCAATGTATATGGGAAAAAATTGACAGAAATGAAGGGAGAAATATAGATAACCTCAATGATGGTCATATTATTCAATAATTGATAGAACATCTAAAAAGTGGATCAATGAGGAAACAGAGGGCTTGAGCAGCTATTAACCAATTAGATCTAATGAAAATATATAGAGCACTCCACCCAATTACAGCAGAGTGCACGTTCAGGTGCACATGGAACATTTTTCAGGGTAAAGTATGTTATGCCACAAATAAAATCTTAATAAATTTAAAAATATTGAAGTCATAAAAGTGTCTTCTTGAATCAAAATGCAATAAAGATACAAATTAACAAAGAAAGTGAAAAGTGCACACTATTAAACAACCAATAGGTCAAAAAAGAAATCACAAGGGAAGTTAAGAGATATTTAGAGATGAGCACAATGAAAACATAACCTACCAAAACTTAGGGGATGCAGCAAAGCAGTGCTCAAAATGTACAGTTTTAAATGCTTATGCTAAAAAAAGAAGGAAGATCACAAATCCCTAGTCTATCTTCACTCATAAAGAATCTAGAACAAGAAGTGCAAACTAACCCCAAAATTAGTAGAAGGAAGTAGTAAAGATAGAGCAGAGATAAAGGATATAGATAACAGAAAGACAATAGAATCAACAATACCAATGGTTGCTTTTTTGAAAAGATCGATAAAATCAACAAAATTTAGCTAATCTGAAAAAGAAAATGGGAGAGGGAACCCAAATAACTAAAGTCAGGATTGAGGATGGAGACATGACTATTAATATGCAACAACACGGATGGACCTTGAAGCCATCATGTTGAGTGACATAAGCTAGGCACAAAAGGAAAATGATTTTAGGATGTCTCTTATATGACATGCTTAGCATAAGCAAATTCAGAGACAGAAAGCAGAAGAGTGGTGACCAGGGGTGAGGGCAGGGAATGGAGAGTAAAGGTTTGGTGGGTATGAGTTTTTGTTTGGGGTTGAACATCGAGGTGAAAGTTATGCAGCATTGTCAATGTATTAATGACAAAGAAATGTCCTTTTTATATGGTTAAAATGACTTTATATATAGATAGATATTTTACCACAATTTAAAATAAATTTTAAAAATTGGACTAAATCCCCAGATTTGTGAATGACATAAACTTTCAGATTTGAGAAGCTTAGAGAAGCTTAAACAGGATAAACTCAAATAAATCAGTGCCCAGATACATCATTAATGAAACTGTTGAAAACTATTACAAAGAAAAAAATCTTGAAAACAGCCAGAGAAAACAACACTTTGCAAGTAATGGGGTAAGGTAATCTTTACAACAAATGGTTGTTGAACAACTGGAATTCATATGAAAAAATAAATAAATAAATAAATAAATAAGGAAAATACTGACCTAATATCCTTTATATGCACATCAACTCAAAACAAACATAAATGAAAAAATGTAAAATATAAAGCTTTTAAAAGAAAACATAAAATCTTTGAATTTACATTAAGCATAATGACTTAATCACAATCTGTAAAGGTGAAAATTGATGTAGACTTTATCAAAATTAGAAACAATTTGCAGAATACACTGAAAATAATGACATGACAGGCCACAGACTGAAGGAAATATTTGCAAATCACAAATCTGACAAGGTACTCATATCTAGAGTTTATAACTCAAAACTCAAGGCAAAATATAAATAACCCAACTTTTAAAATAGGTGATTTGTACAGACACTTCATCAAAGAATCTATCTGAGATAGCAAATGAGTACACAAAAAGATTCTCAACATCATTAGCTACTAGAGGCTTGGCACACCTCCTAGAATGGCTAAAATTAAAAAAAAAAACAAAAAAAAAAACTACTGGAGTAAATTTAGAGGGTCCCTTATATACTGCCAGTGGGAATGAAAAATGATAGACTCACTTTGGAAACAGATTAGCAGTTACCAACCAATTTGAATATGCACATAATATGACCCAAAAATCCCACTCTTAGGTTTGTACTCTATAGATATGAAAGCTTATGTTCCACAACCTGTACACAGTTTTCATGGTGGAACTACTGAGAGTTACCAGGAGCTGGAAACAACACAAATGTACTTCAAAAAGACATATATTGTCATAACTTACAAAATTGTGTGGGACAGAATGTAAACTATAATGCAAACTGTAGTCCATGGTTAGTAGAAATGCTTCAAAATAGGTTATCAATTGTAACAAATGTACCACACTAATGAAGGATGTTGTTAATGTGGGAAAGTGTGGGAGGAGGGAATATGGGAATCCCTTATATCTTTTATGTAGCATTTATATAATCTAAATTGCCTTTAAAAATAAAAAATAATTTTAAAAAGGTGATCAGAAAACATACATCCATAACATGAGCTACTGCTCAGCAGTGAAAATGGGAATGAGTTAACCTCCCTGCAACATGGATCAATTCCAAAGGCATTATGATGAGTGAGAAAAGCCAGCCTCAGAAGGTTATGTCCTTTGTGAGTCCACAGATGGAACATTAAGACAAAGAAAAAGCAGGGATTAAGGGTCGGGGGAGGGTTTGCCTCAAAAGGAGCAGCAAAAGGGAGAATTTTGTGTTAAACATGTTTATTATGTGCCAACAATGCCACTTCATCTATATTGTTTCATTAAATGCTCAAAAATGCTTTTTGAAATTCACATTTATTTTCACTTCACAGGTTAAGAAACAAACAAAACAAGGTTTAGAAAGGTTAAATTATACATATATTTACTAAAGGACAAACAAGAATTAGAATCCAACCTACTGTATTTAATAATTTGATAGGTATAGGCTTTCAATCTCCTTCTCTCTCTCTCTCTCTCTCTCTCTCTCTCTCTCTCTCTCTCTCTCT
>JAKSZT010054120.1:345836-373304 GCA_026826555.1 Tolypeutes matacus
TCTCTCTCTCTCTCTCTCTCTCTCTCTCTCTCTCTCTCTCTCTCTCTCTTTCAATTGCTTGTATAATGTAGGAATTCAAAAGTAGAGGACCAAAACCAGAAGTTGAATGACTGGAGAATCACTGAATTACTTTGGCTTCACCTCCTCTCTAAACATTCTTCCCCATGGCAAAATTCTCCTTTCAGACCCAGATTTCAATCTCAGCTCCAGCACAACCTATGATTTGATTTGAAGTGATCTAAGCTTTGGGGCCTTGTTTTAGTTTCCTAGCTGCCAAAAATTTACCATGTAATGGGGTGGCTTAAACAGTGGTACTTTGTTAGCTCATAGATTGGAGGCAAAGAGTCCAAAATTAAGGTATTATTCAAGTTGGTGTGTTCTCCCAGAACACAGACATTCTGAGGCTGGCTCCTGGTGATCCTCGGTCCTTGGATTTTCTGTCACATGAAAATGCACCTGGCAGCTTCTTCTGGTTTCTGCTTTCTCTTACAGATTCCATTGAATTTCAGCTTCTCACTGCTGGGAGTTTCTCTGTAAGGCCTTCAACATATCCTGATTCAATTAGGTCACACCTTAATTCAGTAACCTCATCCAAAGGTTGTATTTACAAGGGTTCACACTCACAAGATGGATTAAATTTAAATACATTTTTTGGGGGGGCGATATGAAGCTCCAAGCCACCACAGTCCTCTGTAAAAGTAGATGGTACCTGTCCATCAGGAATGCTGTTAACATCAGACATACATATATAAAAGAACTGGAAAGTGTCTGACTTTTCATAATCAGCAACCCGACATATGACCTTTCTTATCTATAACTTTAATCCAATTAATCACTGATACCAATTCAATTTTATGTGATTGAAATTTTTTTTTTATTTTATTTATATTATTTTTTTTTATTATGGGTAAAAATCAAAATTCTCATACATCATCAGGTCCCACCTTCTGAAGAAATTTTCTCCCAAAAGTAATGTTACCATTCAATGCAGTCAGTCTAATTTTTGACAGAGCAAATGTCCACATAGTATAAAACCCCATTCTGAGCATCTGCTGAATCATTTGTCTCCCTCCATTTATATTGTTCTAGATGTTAAAGTCATGGATGAGCTTTTCTCTACCTGTATGAAGCAACCATTGTATTCCATAGACAAGGCTCAAGAGCCCCAACTGCCTTTGTTTCTGAACTCAGATTCTAAACTTAGGCCTATGCCTTTCTACTGCAAGCTGGTGGAGTCCTTGCGGCACAACCCACATTTCAACTGGCAACTATTTTCCAGTCCTTATGGGCTACTCCACTGGGCTTGCCCACTACACACAAACTTGCTTAAGACTCCCAGCACATTGGAACCAGACCCTCACCTGCTTGCCTGGGACCCAACACCCATGACCCAGAAGAAGTCAGTCAGCCTCAGGAGAGGAAGGTGTTACAAAGCAACAGGACAGACACTTACCCCAGCATGCTTATTTGACCAGATTTGCAGAGCCCCAGTGATACACAGCTGCATATCAAGAACCACAAGGACTTCCCAAGGATGTTGTCCTTCCACCAATGCTGTCCCACACTGAAGAATACTTTTAAAAATTAAAGGGGAAAGAGCTTGAAGATATGGCCTCTGAAAGTGAATATAAAGAAGAATAGATGAAGAAATGAATGGAAAAAATTTGAACAGGGTTTCAGTGAATTAAATCACAACAAGAGACATACAAACACAAGTGTCATGGGTGTCCCAGAAGGAGAATAGGAAGGAAAAGGAGCAAAAGGAATATTTCAAGAAAAAAATAGTAAAACATTTCCCAACCCTATTGAAGGAAATAGATATCCATGTCCAAGAAGCACAATGTACTCCCATCTGAATAAAACCAGATATATAATCTCTGAGGCACATACTGATCAAATTCTGAAGATGAGAGAATTCAGAGAGCAGCAAGAGAAAAGCAATGCATAACATATAAGGAATACTCAATAAAATTAAGTGCCAATTTCTCATCAGAAACCATGATGGCAAGAAAGCAATGGTATGATATATGCAGGATGCTCTAAGAGAAAAATTGCCAGCCAAGAATCTTATATCCAGCAAGATTCTCTTTCAAAAATCAGAGTGACTTTGGAATATTCACAGATAAGCAAAAACTGTGACAATTTACAACAGAGACCAGTTTTGCAGGAAATAATAGAGGGAGTGCTGCAGCCTGAAGGGAAGGGCCAAAACAGAAGATCTTGAAAGAGAGTCTAGAAGTGAAGAGTATATCAGTAAAAGTAACTAAAATTGTCAAAAAAGCAGTGAAAATAAAATATGACAGATGAAACCCAAAGGTTGAAGTGGGTGAAATAGAACTGCCTTTACAGTAATAACATTGAATGTTAATAGATTGGGCTCTCCAGTCAAAAGAAACAGACTAGTAGAATGGATAGGAAAATATAAGCCTCCTATATGCTGTCTACAAGAGACTCACCTTCCACGCAATAGATTGAAAGTGGAGGGCTAGAGAAAAGTGTTCCATGCATACAGTAACAAAGGAAAAGCTGGAGCAACTATACATATGTTCTATGAAATAGGCTTTGAAGGCAACACTGTAACTGGAGACAAGAAAGTACATTACACATTAATAAAAGGAGCAATTCACAAGGAAGAAATAGCAACCATAGGTGCACATGCACTTAGCAAGGATGCCCCAGGATGCATAAGGCAAGCACTAGCAAAACTGAAGGGAGAGATAGACATCTCTACAATGGTAGTTGGAGACTTCAATATACCACTCTCAGCACTGTATGGAACATCTGGGCAGAAAATCAATAAAGAAGCAGAGAGCTTGAATAATATGATATATGGAATAAATTTAATAGTCATATCCAGAACAGCAGGATATTCATTCTTCTCAAATGTTCATGGATCTTTCTCCAGGAAGGACCATATGTTGTGTCACAAAGCAGATCTGATTAAATTCAACAAGATTGAAATTACACAAAGCACTTTCTCTGATCATAATGGTAGAAACTTGCCAATCAACAAGAGGCAGAAAAATGGAAAATTCACAAATATATGGAGATTAAACAACACACTTTTAAGTGATCAGTGGTCAAAGAAGACGTTTTAAGAGAAATCAATAATTATCTCAGGATGAATGACAATGAGAACACAATGCATCAGAATCTATGGGTTGCAGCAAAGGCAGTGCTGAGAGAGAAATTTATAGCCCTCAATGCTTACATTTAAAAAAAGAGCTAAAATCAATGACCCAATTACACAGCTTGAAGAACTAAAAAAAAGAACAACAAATTAATCCCAAAGCAAGTAGAAGGAGTGAAATGACAAAGATTAGAGCAGAAATAAAAGAATTTGAGAACAAAAAAAGCAATAGAGAGAATTAACAAAACCAAAGTTTGGTTCTTTGAGAAGATTAACAAAATTGGCAAACTTTGAGAAGATGCAAATAAGTAAAATAAAAAATGAAAATAGGGACATTACTACTGACCTCACAGAAATAAAAAGATCATAAAAGGATACTATGAATAATCATAAGCCAAAAAATTAGAGAATGTAGATGAAATGAAAAATTCCTAAGAATGTATGAACACTCTCTCCCACTCAGTGTTCATACATTCGTGGGATGTGGTGGGAGGTGTGGGAGGTGGGCAACATGGGAATCCCAGTGGGTTCCGTGTAATATTTTAGGTAATCTAAGCACCTCTTAAAATATATGTATATATATATATATATATATAAATAACATTTTTGTAAGCAAATACACATATATGCATATATATTTATATATCATTTTACAAATGTTTGTATGTATTGTGAGAATTTTGATTTTTACCCATAATAAAAAATAAATAAATTAAAAAAAAAAAAACAGGAAAAAAAAAAAAAAAAAGAATGTATGAACAACCTACATTGACCGTAGAAGAAATAGAAGATCTCAGCAAACCAATCACAAATAAAGAGATTGAAACAGTCATCAAACCCCCCAAAATGAAAAACCCAGGACCAGATGGTTTCACAGGTGAATTCTACCAAGCATTTGATGAGAATTTAATGCCAAACTTACTCAAACTCTTTCACAAAATTGAGTAAACAGGAGTGCTACCAAACTCATTCTATGAAGCCAATATCACCCTAATACTAAGTGTAGATAAAGATATTGTAAAAAAAAAAAAGAAAAGTACTCATTTCCCTAATGAATATGGATGCAAAAATCCACAAAAAATACTTGCTAGTTGAATCCAACAACATATTAAAGGAATTTAATATGACCAAGTGGGTTTTATATCAGGCATGCAAGCATGATTCAAAATATGAAAATCTATCATCATAATGCACTGCATTAATAAATCAAAGAAGGAAAATCACATGATCTTATCAATTGATGCAGACAAAAGTTTTTGACAAAATATAGCATTCTATATTGATAAAAATACTATAAAAGATAGGAATTGAAGGAAACTTTCTCAACATGATAAAGGCCATTTATGAAAAACAATAATTAACATTGACTTCAGTGGTGAAAGTCTAAAAACATTCGCAATGAGATCAGGAACAAGACAAGGATGCCCATTGTCACCAGTGTTGTTCAGTGTGGTGCTGGAGGTTCTGGCTGCAGGAAACAGGCAAGAAAAAGAAATAAAATGCATGCAAATTGCAAAGGAAGAAGTAAGACTTTTGCTCTTCACAAATGCTATGATCCTGAACCTGGAGGGTCCTGAAAAATCTACAAGAAATTTGCTATAGCTGATTAACAATTTTATTAGAGTTTCAAGATAGAAGATCAATGGTGTTTTTATACACTGGCAATGTGCAATCTGAGGAGGAAGTCAGGAAAATATTCCATTTGCAATAGTGACTAAAAGAATCAAATATTTAAGAATAAGCTTAACCAAAGATGTAAAACACTTGTATTTAGAAAACTATAATACATTGTTAAAAAGAAATTTAAAAAGACCTAAAAAGAACCTTCCATGCTCATGGATTTGAAGATTGATAACAATAAGATGCCAATTCTACCCAAATTGATATACAGATTCAATGAAATCCTGTTAGAAATTCCACCAATATATTTTAAACAAATGGAAAACACAATTATCAAATTTATTTGGAGTGATAAGAAGTCCCAAATAGCCAGAAACATTTTAAAAAGGAAAAGCAAAGTTGAAGGATTCTCACTTCTGGAGTTTAAGTCATATTGTTTAGCTACAGTGGTAGAAACAGGATGGTGCTGGGAGAACTGAATAGCAATAGCCAAAGGAAAGAAAAAGGACCCGTATATATATACCTTATATAAAGATTAACTCAAAGTGGATCAGGGGCCAAAAATGAAAGCACAAACAATAAAACTCCTGGAAGAAAATGTAGGAGGACATCTTCAGGACTTGGTGGTATGTGGTGGATTCTCAAACCTTACACTAAAAGCAGAAGCCATGAAAGCAAACATCGATAAATGGGACCCCCTCAGACTTAAAAACTTTTCATATTTAAAGGACTTCATCAGGAAGGTGAAAAGGCAGTCCACTCAATGGGAGAAAATATTTGGAAACCACATATCTGATAAGGGTTTGATTTCCATTCCATATAAAGAGATCATTAATAAATGGTCAAAAGATTTAAATAGACATTTCCCCAAAGAGGAAATACAAATGATCTAAATGCACATGAAAAAAATGTTCCATATCATTAGATTTTAGGGAAATGCAAATCAAAATGACAATGAGATAACATAGAATGACCATTATTAAAAACAAAAAACAAAACAAAAAAAAAAACAGAAAACAATAAGTGCTGGAGAGGGTGTAGAGAATTAGGAAAACTCTTTCACTGTTGGTTGGATTGTAAAATAGTGCATCCTCTGTGGAAGACAGTTTGCAGTTCCTCAGAAAGCTAAATATAGAATTGTGATATGATCCTGCAATTCCTCCACTAGGAATATATCCAGAAGAACAGAAAACTGAAATGAACAGACATCTACACAATTGCCAAAAGATGGAAACCATTCCTTTACTTACATCAAAGGATTAAAAGGATGAGATATCACATCAAAATAACATTTTTGTAAGCAAATACACATATATGCATATATATTTAAATATCATTTTGCAAATGTTTGTATGTATTGTGAGAATTTTGATTTTTTACCCACAATAAAAATAAATAAAATTTTTTTAAAAAAATAGCACCTAGCTTCTTATGTAGCTAATTGGTGTGTAATATTACCTATCCCTGTTGCTAATTAATATCATTTGTCTCTAAAGAAAGTTCATGAAAATGTCACCCCTAAATCATGAATATATATTTAAATTAATGATACTTTGCTTCCTAATAACTTAAAAGTTAAATTAATATTTTAAATGGGATGTTATTTGATAGTAAAACTATTCTGAAATATGAAAACTAATCAGAGGAGTTGACTAGATTAAATCTTTAATAAGTGAAACTCATATCTCTTATTTGGGAGAATGTCTACTGTGGTTATACCAAACAATAAGAATTCTTTTTTTTTCTGGAAATGAGTTAGTTTAAACTACTGATTTAAATTAGCATCTTCCTACTCAGTGTGAATTCTGTGGTAGTTTATTGGTTTTTATCTCCCATGCATCATTTTATGAGATAGCTCATACAAGTATTTTGGTATGAGGAATCTAGTTTCTTATTGTTATTTTATGAGCTTGGCTTAAAATATAATTGCTATTGGAGCGAAGAGGGAAATACTATCAAATATAAGGACATTGTGAGAAGGGGAACAGGTCCTGGATTGGACAAGACTTTCTGAACAACAAGAGTAATAATATCAGCCAACATTTAGGGTGCTTACTCTACTGTTTTCACTTTATGGTTGAGGAAATTTGAGGGACAGAGACTGTAAGTCATTCAAGGTCACATGGCTTGTGGGTGGAGGAGCTGGGATTTGAAGCTAAGCAGTCAGGTTTCAGTGTGCTCTTCAATGCCTCCTGAATGTATCATTTTGTGTTGCTCCACATAGTGGTACAAGAAGCCCTGAGTCCAAGGATGTTTCTGTGACCTTTGGGCAGGCAGCCTGGCATCCATATAAGTGAGTTTTTACACACTGAAGCAACAGAATTACAAGGGTTTCCATTTCTCCATGGATGTGAGGTGTTCCTAGTTGTGCATCTCCTCAGCTGACAGACTTGCCTGTTTCTGGTGAAGAGCAGAGTAGGTCTTCTCAAAAGTGACAAGAGCAGAATCAGCATTTCAGTTCAAAAGGGCACTTCAGGGAGTTCTTGTTGCTTCATATCCCTTCCTTAAACACCTCCCATGACCTTCTGACATTGCATTTGTTCAGGAATTTTTATAACATAAAACCAGTTAATAGGATATTATTTTAGGATTCAGATGTTAGCTCATATGATCGTGAAAACTCTTCATCTCTTCCTGTCAACTTCCTCAATGGTAGAATATAGGTGGTAAAGACTGAGTGTTCAAGAAATTTTAAGTAGTAAAGGGTTAATGTGAAATAGTGCTTGCTTAGATAACTCACAGACAAATAAGAATATTTGCATTTTAGGGTTGGTGTATTAGTCAGCCAATGGGATGCTGATGCAAAGTACCAGTAATTTGTTGGCTTTTATAAAGGGTATTTATTCAGGAGTAAAATCTTAGTTACAATGCCCTAAAGAGTCCAACTCAAGGTTCCATAAGTGATACTCACCAAAATCTGTTGCAAGGTGGTGAGTGACCTCTGCCTGGTCCCTTCTTCCTCCTTCCTCTTCTGGATCCATGGGCCAAACTCCTAATCTCAACTGTAGGCTGGCATATTACTCAGCTGCCCTGTTCTCTTCAGCTGCAAACTATCAGACAAATGACTCATCTCTCTTCCTGGGCTTCAAGATGAAGAATATCTCCTCTTCTGGGTCTATGGATCTCTCTCTCTGCCTGTGTATCTTTATCCCTCCAAGGGGTGCAGACTCAACACTGAGTCACACCCTACTGACATGGTTGAATCAAAGCCCTAATCTTAACATGTAATTTAATCAAGACATGCTAGTTGAATCTAATACAATCGAAGGGCATCCCACCCAGAGGAACAGACCAGTTTACAAACATAATCATTACCCTTTGGGTGTTCATAAATAATCTCAAACTTCCACAGTTGGAAACCTTATTAGTTGGAAACTTTGTCAGTTTTCATCTCCAGCCATTTAATGCACAGTCCCTGAAGGGTTGCTTCTGTCTGGGGATGTGTTGGGCCTGTGTTAAGACATGCATTTGATGGTAGGTGAGGTAGAGAGCTTCACACCTTTGGATTCTCAGAGCCACCATAAAATGGCTTCTTGTAAGTTCCATGAGCCCTTGGAAGAATGTTATCTTTGGGTGTGGCCTTTCTGATCAGGGACTTGGAATCAAGTGATTCCTAGCAGAAAATAAAAGTTATAACCACTCTTCAAGGTTTATGATAACTAAAAATACTAAACTTATCATCCAAGAGCTTAGAAAAGGGAGTAAGTGTTTTACAAATTGTCCCATTATACCCATTACCCATGGAGTCACCTTTCTTTAGAGACAGTGCGTGTGGCAAGGGGGTTTGAGAACATGGGTTTTCTATCACTTATCATCCATGAGACTTTTGGAAAGGTGCTTGTTCACTTCAGTCCTCAAGCAGGTCTCCTCACTTATAAATTGGGGATAATGTTAATATTACCTGTGTCATACAGTTTTCCAGAGAATTAAAAGAGCCTATCTGTGCAATCTTTAGCATAATGTCTCACATACAAAGCTATCAAAACTGTTTTAGTGGTATAGAATATCTCTAGAATGATGCAAATTGAGGAACTGAGACCAGGGTGGAAAGGAGAATTTTTACTGTGTAATTTTCCCACCATTTGAAATTTACACAAAATGCAGGTATCTTGCATACAAAAATAATTAAAATAGTAGCCTGTTAGCTCTATCTTAATACAGGTTAGCCTTGAAACTAATATACTGACCATAAACTTTAATCTTTTATTCATTATCCTTACTTTGTAATTTGGGTGTCCTTCGGGATTGGAGGGAGGAATGATTTAGATAATACCTCTTGATGCAACTTGAACTGATACTTTCTTATTCAATAAATTTTTCTGTAAAAAACAGGCATTCTTCAAACTCATTGAGGAATAATCTAGACTATAGATTACCAGGAGATGAGATGGGGGTAAAGAATATGGAGTTAAGGCTTATCATGTACAGAATTTCTATTTGGGATGATGGAACATATTTTATAATAAATGGTGGTGATGGTAGAATGACATAATGAACATAATTAACAGCACTGAGTTATGTATTTGAAGGTGGTTATTTTAGATTGTATATATGGTAAAAACACACACATTCACAAAGAAACATGTATTCTGCTTATGTAGCACAATAGCAGGTACTTAAATTTTTGTTGAAGCTAATGGTAAGGTTTCTTCCATTTGAAATTATTTTCCCTATTTTATTTACTAGTTCAAATAATTGTGAAACAATTTGTCCTGATATTTCTGTTTGGAAAATAAGATCATTTCATTCTTAGTGGCCAGGTTATGTGCAAGTGGAGTAAAAAGAAAGGGTGAGGTGAGATGAGATTGAATTCATGTGGAGGTGAGACTTCAGCAGGCAGAAGGAAGAGAATAAATTTGGAGAGGTGGTGAGTAAGAGAGCAAGGCAACCCTGACCTGGGGAGTAGTTGCAGCATTGCACATACTGGCAGGAGCCAATGTAAACATTAAAAGAATCAGTTTATAGCCTTTGACAAGTATATGGTGTCGTGTATCTGTCTTTGCTGTATTATGCAGAACAATTACAATACATTAAAAATGCCTGTAAAACTATTAAACTGTAGAGCAGAAAATGAAAACCATTTTGTAAACTATAGACCTTGGTTAGTAGCAATGTTACAGTATTGGTTCATCGATTGTTAGAAATGTACCTCACTAATATAAGATACTAATATTAGGGAAAATTGTGTAAGTGTTTGGGGTTATAGGTGAATCCCATATATTTTAATGTAATTTTTCTGTAATCTAAAATTCCTCTAAAAAAATAAAGTTTATTATCACAAAAAAATTCTAAAAAAATGAAAAGCAAAGCATTAAAAAGAAAAGGATGAAAAAGAAATGAAGATCTGTGCACTAAGGCTCTCATTTCTATTGGGTTGTCACTGCTTAAAGTTCTCAGTGAACAGAGCTAAGGCATATATGAATATTCTGTGTATGTATATATCTTTATACACTTATAAGTATGTGCATAAAGACAATTTTATATATATATATGTTTCTCTATATATAGCAAAACACAAATTCACTGCAAGGCCATAATTTACAGGACCCAGTGCAAAATAAAAAGTGGTACCCCTGCTCTAAAAGCAGGAAGAATGTTTCATTAGTGATACTAAAATACAAAGCTTTTTCTTTTCTCCTGCAATATCTCTACTTTTCATGGTATTTTATTTTAATACTTAATATCAAAGTAAAGAAAAAATATTTAAATTATTAGCATGAAATTTACTGCTCTTTATTTTGTGCAGTGTCATTTTAGATACATGTATAAGAGCATTTAATTTTTATCTGTAATCACTAAATTACACAATTACTATTTCATAGCTCTTAATTCATTTTGCATGTATGTGGCAGTTTGAGATTATTTATGAATTCCAAAAAGAGAGATTATGTTTGTAACCTGGTCTGTTCCTTTTGATTGTATTAGATTTAGGTGAGATGCCTTTGATTAAATTATGTTAAGATTAGGGCCTTGATTTGACCACATCATTAGGGTGTGCAGGGTTGAGTCACCACATATTTGGTGGGCTATATAAATAGGTGCTAAGTAAAGAACATAGGAGCAGACACACAGGAAAAGAGAGACAGCTCCATAGACATGGCACAGACATCAGGAAAAGAAATGTGCCATTTGTCTGATAGTTTACAGATGACCTTGTGAAGAGACCAGAGAAGCTGATCCTGGAAAGAAACCAGCCTCAAGAAGAGAGATGAGTCTTATGCCTGCCTACAGCTGAGATTGGAAGAAGCTGGTCCCTCAGAGCCTTAAGAGGGAAGAGGAAGGTTGAACCCTCACAGATGTCACCTGTCATCTTGCTTCAACATGTGGCCACAGACTTTGGATGAGGAAGTACCTTCATAAAGACTCTTTTGGACCTTGTAAATGTAAGCTATTACCCCAAATAAATATCCTTTATAAAAGCCAATAGATTTCTTGTGCCTTGCATCAGCACACCTTTTGGCTGACTAATACAGAATTTGGTACCAAGAAGTGAGGTGATGCTTCTGCAATTACCAAAATGCTGGAACAGTTCTATAAATGGGTAAGTGGTGTTTTTTTTTTAAGGAATTTTGAGATGCTTGATAGGAAAGGCCTAGATTGCTTAGAAGAGATGTTGGTAAGAATATGGACACTAATGAGACTTTTGATGAGGCCTTAGAAGTAAGTGATGAAACTATTGGAAACTGGAGGAAAGGTGATCTGTGTTTGAAAGTCACAGAGAACTTAGCAAGATTGTCTCCTGATGTGGTATGAAAGCAGAATATGAAAACTATGAATTTGGACATTTAGCCAAAAAGTTTTCTTTAATAAATGTGGAAAATGCAACCTGGCTTCTCATTGCAGCTTATAGGAAAATATTAAAGAAAAAAGATAAGCTGATAACAGAATTGTTGGGCAAAAAAAAAAAAAAAAAAAAAAAAAATCAGAAACTGATTCCAGAAATCCCAAGCCTCTGGAAATCAAGTCCCCAGAGAATAGTGCCCCATTTGAGGAATTAATTGAGCTTGGAACTTCTAAGCCAGGATTAAAAATGCAGCTATCCAGGAGATATTTGTGGAAAGTTTTACTTCCTGATGGCTTGGATCACTGCTTCCTGCATGCTAAATGAACAAGATTTTTGAGAGAACTATATGAACAAAACCACTGTCAGCCTGGGCCAAAAGGGACATAGAGGGGAGAGATGGAAGGAGAAATGGCTTTAAGAGGAAAACCATGGCATGTGAGGTCTGGAATTAAGGTATCTCTTTGGGCCAAGAGAAGGACTCCACTCATGTGTATGGAAAGAGTGAGTTTGCCCCAGCAGTTGAAGAGGTGGGTGTTCCAGCCCATTGTTCAGGGACAGTTTTTCCACTCCAGGCTAAATAGTTGAGATACATTAGTTACAAATTATGCAAGAGAATCATCAAAATCTTACAATTGTTGAATTTTCCCCCAACCTGTCCTATTTTTTTAAAACAAATCAATTTTATAGATACATATTAATAAAGCATACAATTTATCCAAAGTGTACAATCAATGGTATTTGGTATAATCACATACTTGTGCATTCATCACTCCAAACATTATTAAAGCATTTTCAGTATTTCAAGAATAATAATAAACAAAACTCAGGCAAGAAAAGAAGGAAATGCCTCCAATCTCAGGCTCTTTGTTTCCCTTGCTGTATATAGCTTCTATTTCTGGCTATTCTTGCAAAATTGTTTATTTATTAAGCAGTTTTAATGAGAAATATGCACATACCATATAATCTATCAAAAATGAATAATCATTGGCTTTTTTAGCTATTAAAAGTCCTTTATTATAAAATTGTAAAAAAAAAATAGAAAAATAGATCAAAAGAAATTAAAAAATTTAAAAGAGATATCAAGGCCAGATTAGATTTAATATAATAATTTATAAGAAATAAATAGTATAGCAACATTTATAAATATAAATAATAATTCAAATATGATAAACATTAATAATAACATAATTCTAATTTTTGTACTACCACTCTATTGATATAATAATCTCTAAGAATGAAATAAATTATTGGTTTAGTTATTTAATTTCCATTAAGGCCATAATTCTTTCTGGATAATCAAATTCCCATCTGGTAATTCATCACATTTTATTGGAATGAATTACAGCAGATAAAAATATGCCAACTCATAATTTTATGTGGCAGAAAACTCAAAAAAGTCTTTTTCAACAGTAGTCATGCTAAATCATTATTGATCCAGATGCATTATTTTAATTAATGGGTATGCATAAGAAAAGGTTAAAGAAAAATAAATTATCAAAAAATATATCTCTTCTCCAGTCCTCCTCAATTAAAAGCAAGTGTTTATTTTGTATGAAGAGACCTACAGAATACTGATCACAGGAACAATTTGCTAGTTGCACTGAGTAATTATTGTTTATATACTATAATATTATTTTATATTTATCGGGCATATTCCACGTTTTTATTTCTATTTGCATGGAATAACTTTTTCCAAATTTTCACTTTTAACCTGGCTGTTGTTTCCTTACATCTGAGGTGGATCTTTCATAGAAGAAATATAAATGGCTCATATTTTAGGAAGATGGTGAGGGACTAATAGTTAGAGCTAAATGCTTTCATAAAAACAACAAAGAGCCAAAAGCTGCCCAAGGGAGCTGCTTTGGGGATCAGAGGACCAGGACAGTGCTACACCACTCACAGGAGGATGCAGGACAGAGGATGAAGAAGCTGAAATGACAAAGGTGAGTAACAAAAACCTCATAGCAGCCAGGAATGGCCCCCTTCCCCCATCCCCAACATATTAAGCTGGGGTAAAACTCCTGGTTTGCTGCAGCCAGCTGAGAGAAACAGACATCTTCTTTCCTATCAGCTGTTTCAAGGGAAAAAGAATCTTGAGGGCAAAAGTGTCAAATAAACCTGCAGCTGCAGCTGCCAGGGCCCTCTCCACCTCACGGACAATTTTGAATTCTCAGGCCTCAACCCAGTGGCTACAGACAAAGGGGGCCACAGAGATCTACCTCCCCAGGAAATTGGAGAGAGAGAGAGCTGAAGCCTAAGTCTGACTCAGCTTTTGAAGCACAAATTTGGTCTGCTATGTTCCAGGAGTTCTTCCAGGTTGGGAAGGGCCATATCATTGTTTGCTTTGGGAGCTGGCATGGAAGTAAGGAAATCCAAGCCTGTCAATCACCATCCCTACTCACCAGGACTGGGATTGGTTGTTGAGGATGCAGAGAGGAGTGGAAATATTTCCTAACCAGGAAAAGAGAAGGTCTGGTAGCAAAGGTTTGAGAACAAGTTCTGAGTAAGTTTGAATTATAAATCTCTTAGCTTCCAGGCAGGATCCTCTATCATATTGATACAGTCTGTGTGGCAGAGAACACACTCCAATCAGTCTTTGAACTGAGAAGGCTGCTGAGGACAACCATCTGCTGGTCCACCAAGGAAGTGCATGTGAGGAAATTAAAAGTAAATGAGATATATCTGATAGGAGCCTAATGCCCTACATATATAAAGAAATCTTACACCTTGAAAATAAAAAGACAAACAACTCATTTAAAAAATGGGCAAGTGACCTGAAAAGACACTTCTCCAAGGCAGAAATACAAATGGCTAAAAAGCACATGAAAAAAATGCTCAACATCACTTGCTATACTGGAAATGCAAATCAAAAACTACAATGAGATACCATCTTACACTCATCAGAATGGCAGCTATTAAAAAAACAGCAGACACTAAATGTTGGAGAGGATGTGGAGGAATAGGAATACTCATCCACTGCTGGTGGGACTGTGGTATGGTCCAGCCACTGTGGAAGACAGTTTGGCAATTCCTCAGAAAACTCACAATAGATCTTCTGTATGATCAAGCAATTCCATTGCTGGGTATATACCCAGAAGAACTGAAAGCAAAGACACAAACAGATATATGCACACCAATGTTCAAAGCAGCATTGTTCACCATTGCCAAAAGTTGGAATCAGCCCCGGTGCCCATCAACAGACGAATGGATAAGCAAATTGTGGTACATACACACAATGGAATATTACTCAGCTGTAAGAAGGAATAAAGTGCTAACACATGGAATAACATGGATGAATCTTGAAGACCTTATGTTGAGTGAAGCAAGCCAGGCACTGAAGGATGAACAGTATATGACCTCACTGATTTGAACGGAGGAAAGTGAGCAGTCTCTGAGAACCATTGTCTGAAAGATAGGTTAACAAGGGAGAGAAAGAGAAGAGCAGGCTTTGAGACATCACCTATATGGACATAATCTATGGTAAAGGGATAGAGTATAGTTGCATATTGAAGGATAGGACAGATGGGTAGTGATATTCCTGGGTTTGGTGGTGCAGCACTAACAGGTGGGTAGACTAGGAAGGGCAGGTTCAAATACCCACGTCATGTAACTATGAATCTTGACATTCCATCAGTCAAGACAGGGGAGGGTCATATGCCCCAGGGGGGTGGGAAGGAAGGTATAGTTAAGATCTAATGGGGTATTAAGTGGTCATGGGAAAGGTTTTTCATTACATTACAGTAATGGACACAGGACATGGTAAATATCATCAAAACTTATTAAACTGTATCATCTAAATTGTAAACTATACTCTAAGTCATTGACAATGTTTAGTTGCTAAATTTTGCTATCTGTATAACAGTTATAACAATGTTAACATCCGAAAAAAAGGGGGGGGTTAATATGTGGTAGGGAAGGGGGGGTGGTTTGGTATCTGGGAGTCTCTGGTATTCCGTGTGTGACTTTGCTGTGACCTAAAACTTCGTTGAAAATTAAATGAAAATTTGGGAGACACTGGGGATTGAGGGGGAAGGTGTTATGGCACACCGGACATCCAATAACACACTGATAAAAGGAAAAAAAGAATAATTTTTTTAAAAGGCATTTCTTTTGTCTTTTTTTTCCTTTTTTTTTTTTGAATGTCCCAATCTGCTAATTATATTCTGTTTTGTTTTGTTTTTTGTTTGTTTGTTTTTTGTTTTTTGTTTTTCCTGAGTTTCATTGTGTTTGTCTCTTGCATTTAAGCTTATCATTGTTGTTTCTTTTTCCTATTAAGTGTATTTGATTATTTTATGGACTACATATTCATGGAAGATTTATTTATTTATTTTTTTTAATTTTTAAAACAATTTTGTTTTATTAGAGAAGTTGTTGGTTTACAGAAAAATCATGCAGAAAATAGAGTTTCCACATACTTATCCCCCTTTATGAACATTTTCACATTAGTTCAGTACCTTTGTTACAATTGATAAAAGAATATTATAATTATACTATTAACTCTAGTCCATAATTTACATTAGGGTTTGTGTTGTACAGTCCTATGGTTTTTGAATGTTTCTTTAAAAATTTTATTCTAGTAACATATATATAACCTAAAATTTCTAATTTTAACAGAGGTGTTAATTACATTTACAATGTAGTGCTACCATCACACCATCCATTACCAAAACTTTTCCATCATTCCAAACAGAAATTCTGTACCAAATAACATTAGCTCCCCATTCTCTACCCCCTCCCTGGCCCCTTGTAACCCGCATTCTAATTTCTGACTCTGTGAATTTTCTTATTCTAACTCTTTCATATCAGTGAGATCATACAATATTTATCCTTTTGAGTCTGCCTTACTTCACTCAACATGATGTCTTCAAGTTTTACTTATTTCCCGTGTCTGAGAGCTTCATTCCTTTTTATGTCTGAATAATAGTCCATTGTATGCATATACCACATCTTGGTCTACATGATCTTTATCAATCCTTTGAGTTGGGATGGTTTATTTATTAGTTGCAGTTCTTAGCATGATATATTTGGATATAATTTCCACTTTAAGAAAGAATTCAAATTCCTATTGCTTTGGACAATGTTTGGATAGTTATCACGCTGACTTTTGACAATATAGTAGAACCTCTCTTGGGTCCTCTATTTTTTTCTTAGAAGGGATTTTCTTTGGACAAAGTTCATGGTCTGTCTTTATAACTATGCAGATGGCAAAGAGCTTTTTATTTATTTATTTATTTTTTTAAATTTATTTATTTATTTATTTTTTTATTATGGGTAAAAATCAAAATTCTCACAATACATACAAACATTTGCAAAATGATATGTAAATATATATGCATATATGTGTATTTGCTTACAAAAATGTTATTTATATATATATATATACATATATTTTAAGAGGTACTTAGATTACCTAAAATATTACATGGAACCCACTGGGATTCCCATGTTGCCCACCTCCCACACCTCCCACCACATCCAACACAAACATCTCCCACAGTGTGGCCCACCAACCTCAATGAACTTACACATCCTGGAGCCTTGCCACCAACCATAGACCACAGTTCACACTGTAGACCACACTCTCTCCCACTCAGTTATGAGTGGTGTGTGCTGATTTAAAATGGCCTGCATCCATTGCCACAACAGTACTCAGGACAGCCTCCAACTCCCAAAGAAGCCCCTGTATTTCAACTGCTCATCCCCTCCCTACCCAAAAACTGTCAAGTGGCCACTGGCTCCACCTCATTGTTATAATTTCTTGCATTGCAAGAATCACCATATGTGAGCAAGAGAATACCATCAAGTCCACTTTAGTCCATAGTTCTTCCCCCAATCCAGAGGCGACTGGGATGGTGATGTCCACTCCAACTCCAAGTGAGAGAGGGCTTATATCCCATGGATATGGTGGGTGGGATGATCCTGCCTGCAGATGTAGGCCCTCTCCATTCCCTGGGATGGCCATTTCCCATCGTTGTCTCCTCACCAGGTGACTTGGATGAGTCCATTGAGCTGTAGGGTAGGAGTAGCAGCTCCACCTAGATTTCATGCACACCTGGCACATAGGTAGGCGGGAGGCTCCAGTCTCTGGAAGTATACCTAAGAAACTCCAGCATCACATGTAGGACAGAATTAGACTCAAATAATTCCTCTCTGCACATGGTTCACCAGTCCCTTCTATTCATGGAAGATTTAGATCACAGAAGGGTTACAATGGGTGCTGCAGGCGATTATTCGTGTGGGGTGTCTTGGAGGGGGGATTTATGGGAGTAAGTTCATCTGAATATACATGAAAGATATACAAAATTGTTCAAATGATCAAAAGATGGGGCATGGTCACGGTGGAGGGACACTCATTCAATAAATAAGGGAATCTGAATTCCTAGCCTGGAGAGCTCTGCCACATTCTCCAAGGGAGCAGAAACAGTCTTCTGAGTGCAGGGACAGTGTCTGTCAAAAGAGGACGGCCCACTGATGAGTTCTTGTTATTGATGACTACCCTTATGAGTCTTTGCTCTTGAAACTGAAATTTAGCTTACTGTTATGGGGTGCCTAAGGGTTGCCACCTGAAAGCCTTCTTGTTGCTCAAATGTGGCCTCTCTCTAAGCCAAACTCAGCATATGAGTGCATTGCCTTCCCCGCAATGTGAGACATGACTCCCGGGCATGAGCCTCCCTGGCAATGACGGTTTAATACTAAGTGCCAACTGGCAACTCAACTGGAAAAAGACCTTGAATAAAAGGGGGAAAATGTAAAGACAAATGAGTTCATGTGGCTAAGAGACTTCAAAGAGAGTCGGGAGGTCATCCGAGAGGTAATGCTTATGCACACCTCATTAGGATCTCATAGAACACCAAAGTGGATATCACCCCACACAAAGAGGCTCCTGAGGGCTCTGGAGACACCCAGGTCCTATATAAGGGGGGATAGCCCCAGAGACTGATGCCTTATCAGTGGGCTCTATTTTGGAATCTGTGCTCCTGAGAGTGACAGAATTGGACTCAAATAAGTCCTACCTGCACATGGTTCATCAGTCCCTTCTATTCAAACCTATATGTGATGCTGGAGTTTTTAGGTATACTTCCAGAGAATGGAGCCTCTGGCCTACCTATGTGCCAGGTGTGCTTGGAATCTCGGTGGAGCTGCAGCTCCTACCCTACAGCTCAATGGACTCATCCAAGTCACCTGGCGAGGAGACAACGATGGGAAATGGCCATCCCAGGGAATGGAGAGGGCCTGCATCTGCAGGCCGGATCATCCCACCCACCATATCCATGGGATATAAGCCCTCTCTCACTTGGAGGTGGAGTGGACATCACCATCCCAGTCCCCTCAGGATTGGGGGAAGAACAATGAACTAGAGTGAACTTAATGGTATTCTGTTGTACACATATGGTGATTCTAGCAATGGAAGAAATTATAACAGTGAGTTGGAGCCGGTGGCCACTTGACACTTTTGGGGCAGGGAGGGGATGTGCAGTTGAAATACAGCAGCTTTTTTTGGGACTTGGGGGTTGTCCTGAGTGCCACTGTGGCGATGGATGTAGGCCATTTTAAATCAACACACACCATTCAGAACTGTATGAGAGAGAGTGTGGTCTACGATGTGAGCTGTGGTCTATGGTTGATGGCAAGGCCCCAGGATGTGTAGATACATTGAGGATGGTGGGCCACACTTGTGGGAGATGTTTGTGTGTGATGTTGTGGGAGGTGTGGGAGGTGGGGAACATGGGAATCCCTGTAGTTTCCGTGTAATATTTAGGTAATCTAAGCACCTTTAAAATATATATATAACATTTTTGTAAGCAAATGCACATATATGCATATATATTTATATATCATTTTACAAATATTGGTATGTACTGTGAAAAATTTGATTTTTACCATATATATCAATGTTATTAACAGGGGGAAATGTTAATTTTTAGGTATAGAAACTGTATAAAATTTTTTTTTAATCTATGGAACTACACCACACAAACAGTGAATGCTAAGATAAATCATAAACTTTAGTTAATACTACAATTTTTAAAATGTGCCATCATCAATTGTAATGAATGTTTCACATACCAGTGCAACTTTTTGGTAGTGGGTTGATATATGGGAATCCTGCATTTTATGCATTTTTGTTCTGTAAACACACAAATTCTCCAGTAAAAAAAAATTAAAAAGTAATAGATGGATGTTAAAAGGATGTAAAAATGTATTACTTAAATATAAGCATATAAATAAAGAAGTGCAAAGTAAAATATATATATATATATATATATAGTAAATGAGAGGCTTTTTCTGGCCTTTACAGTCTCCGTCCTCAAGGCCCTTGGAAGAAGGTCTGCAACCCATTACTGGATTCAGGGTCTAGATTTGATCAACATAGACAATCCTAAAGACCAGGAACATATTGAACCAAGAATCAAAGAACAGCAGTAACACATAGCCTTTCAAAACTCTATGAAAGAGAGAGAAATTTAGCATCAGCACAAACTCACCATAGTAACCAGATGCCTAGACATCAGCAAAAATTACAAGCCATACCAAGTAAATGGAAGAAATGGCCCAAGCAAAGGAATATAATAAAAGCCTAGATGAGATACAGGATTTGAGACAAATAATCAACAACAAGCATACTACTTTCCAAAATGAAATTAATGAGTTGAAAGACCTATGAATAAAGAGGTAAAGGACATCAATAACACACTGAACAAGCACAAAGAAGAATTTGAAAACCTGAATAGAAAAATAACAGATCTCATGGGAATGAAAGACATGAGAATGAATGGATCACAGAGTCAGTACTCAGCCATGCTATGTGTGGAAGTTAATCTTATTAATCACCCTTTCTTTTAATTCTTATACCTGTGAGTTTCTTTTACTTATTGAGACATCAGCCTGTTACTTTCACAGTAAGTATCACACATAAACTTGAGGAGCCAGGAATTAGAAGCTAGAATATTCCCCCTTGTGTAGGTGTGGTGACTGGGGAGGCACTGAGAGGTTAAATGACAAGAACAGGGTCACAAACCTGACTAGCCAGGTTTGAATCCAGCTCTATCTCTTCATACCAGGAATCCTGTATTCACTCAGCATTTGTGGGGAGGGATATGCAGGTGAATCTCTGTGCAGTGAATCTTTGCAGTTTACAGGATGACATGGCTGAGGAAGATGAGGAGCCAGCAGTCCTGAGGAACTGTCATGGAGGTCTTAGCTGATAAGCCCTGTCAGGTAAGGGAGGTGGCCTCACTTCTTTGGAAGAGACATAACTCCCTTGGAGACAGAACACAACAGAACTTGGAACCCTGGTAACCAGACACTGAGTCTCCACAGAGAGCCCACTACCTAGCTCATTTAGCCAGAGACACTCAAGAAAGCAATATGTTCTCCTTCTGCATTCCTTGGTCCAGAACTACTTGCCTCAAGAGAACTTATTTTTGAGGAAATATGACTTCTTTTTCCATCAGTGTAGACATTGGCTCAGTCCTCAACAATGAGGACACTGGTCATTAGCCAGGATGTTCACAAAGGTTACATAGCATGGCCCAGCACCATCCAATTCAAGTTGTGCCACCATTTTCACCCTACCTGGGCAGTGCCAAATCCCCCCTTCTCTCAGTATGTGGGAGGCATGAGGGACAGGGCCATCGTAGGGCAGGGGCAGGCTGTCAGGGTTTGGAAACATGGTGGGCCCTTTGGTTCATACCTCAGGTCACAGTTGGCTGGTGGGAAGGCAAGTGGTGGTTGTGGAGGCAACATTTATTATTAATGTTAGACCTGGTGCCCAATCCAAGTGGGATAGTAGTGCATTCAGTCACCCTTCTGTGCCTGATCTGCTTCACAGAGAGAGTGTGGTGTGCCCACCCTGGGCAGCCTCCTGACAACTCCTTCCTGGTTACTGGGCACTGTGTCTACACAGCTCCATGCAGAAGTCAGCAAGGATCAACTCAAGGTTCCCTGCCAGCTCTGTATCCAGATGAGAGTACATGGGGTGGCATCTCCACACCAGGGTCCCAAGACACCTGGGGATGGTTAGAGGGTCTGTATCCTACCTGGTGTCTTCCTATGGAGCCCTCCAATGGATTGGCTATCTTCATAACCCACAGTCCCACTCCCAAAGACTCCTGAGCCTCCATCCCTCACCTACCCCAACATTATTACATGCCCTGTTCTCAGTCAAATGGAAAGTCACTTTACACACATTTGTAGGAACATCTAAAAAGATGACAATATTGTTTTAACTATTATGAAGCCAAGGTTATTTTTCAATTTTGTGGCTTTTATTGTCACTCCCTGAACCCAGAGGTCCTCTGGAGAAGCTGACTGGACTGTCCTTCACACTTTTTATAAGCTATACAGACCTTCATGTCTCAAATGTTGTTTTGACCCTTAAGGAAAGGTGATCATTTTATGATACAAAGGGGCTCACTTTATGATATGTGCATATGTAAAATGCACACTCACATAACACATCTCCTTGAACTTTCCAGGCCAGGAATAGGGGTCTCATTCAGCTGAGTGATATTCCATAAGAGATGCTGCATACAGCAAGAGTTCAGCCTCTCCCTGCTTTTGTATCTTGATGGCATTCTTTTCTGGGGTCATTTCCTCAGTGTTGCAGACACATCTTCATGTATCTTAATGACCTGTTCTCCTTGTCTGCTGAGATAGAATGCCAGGTATGTGATGGCTGGGTCACACACCTGCATGGAGAAATGTAACAGTTTGAGCCCTAGAATATCCAAAACAATTTAGTGCCTCAGTCCCTTGTAACCCCAAAGCTTGACTGCTAACATTCTCTTTCATTCTGGCCAATCTGGTGTCAGGGGGAAAATGACACCACTTGGGTGCTTTGCATTGCAATTGTCCTATTAGAAGTGGAGACACCAAACCAGTCATTTGGATTTGCTTTTCCCTGAGGCTTCTGTTTAGATCCACAGCCCTGTGGGGGTCTTTCTCCCTCCTGTAAATTCCTGGTATTTGCCCATTTGTTGGTGCAGGGATCACCATGGCTTCAAATTCTCAGAGGTCCATTTAATTCAAAAGACATAAAAATTAGTGGGCTGTTTGGAAACCCAAGGCTTTCTCATAATCCTTTCTTTTTCATGCACTGCATCAAAAGTGGGGAGGATGAGACATGAGCAGATCCTTTACATCCATGTCAGGAGCATACCACTTTTCCCATAGGACTGAGAGAATATCACATGGCCCCAGCATGCATGCCTCCCAGTTCTGATCTGCATGACCATGAGCAGCCATTTGAGCATTCCTTATCTTTGGAAGGGGATGATTTTTGAGGGCTCAGGAGGTCATGTTCTTTCCAGGCAGTGAAACAGGGATGTCCTACTGCTCAACAGCTACCAGAATGATGGGAAGGATCTAATTATTTCATTATTCCCTCATGAATATTTTTGAGGCCAGGAACGTGTTCTGTTAGAGGCAATCCTGCACCATTTATTGCCTCTAGGCACAGAGAACTTGGCAACACAGGTCTGCACTGCCCAGTACTCTTAGGGTTCATGAGGCAAATGCTGACCATGTGCTCCTGATCTTCCCCTTCCAGGTGTGGAAACAAGTTAGCACTGAAGGGGCACAGAACAGCCAGGTGCACACTGACAAGGTGGGCACATGGCACATGGGAGAAGCTCATGGGGTCCCTAGTGCCTGCCATCCTGGAGGGTAACCTAGTCTACTTAAACATCTTCCTGACAAATTACCAGGCCTTCAGCTCCATCAAACAGGTGCTGGAGCAGCTGTTTATAGGGTAAGCACCTGCCTTTCCTCCACAATGAGGGCTCTTCCACCCACCAGCTCTGTGTCTGGGTAATATCAACAGCCTCAGTTTGGTCCTCTTAAAAGTGGGTTGATATCAGGAACAACCTTTTGGTATCCTCATCAAGACTAAATGGGCTGAGCCATTGAAGGTGCTTCCTTGTGCTTCCTCTGAAGAAAGGGTATTTGGTGGGGAGGGCTTGCCCATGAGTAATAATTTCCTCTCCACTTGAAGAAGTTCTGCCTCAAAGTGCCCTTTGGGATCCTGAATTCCCATTGAATGGAAGTTTGAGAGTCCATCTATGTGGGCTTACTACTTGATGTAGCCTGAACCAGGATCACTGGCAGCTGGCAGATGAGCTGGGGGTCCCATTACTTGTCAGGAATGGTGCAGCTCATGTCTCCTTCATTTAGCAAATATCTAGGATGTGTGCCTATATGAAGGCACTTTCTAAGGTCCTTTGCTGGCTTCACTTGAGAAAGCTGGAAAAATCCCTGAACACCTGTGTTTCCCCTCTAGTCAAGGAGTTGAGCAGTAACACTATACAATAGCAACAGGATTTGTGCCCAGTATTTATAGTTAGCACTCTTATGTCTCCTCCAGATACACAGATGACTGCACTTTTGGTGATGTAGCTGGAGAATGCCAGGAATGTCTGAAAAACTGAGTGAGCTCTGGTTGAGGAGTGAGGGTCTCCTTCTTCCCAGGCAGAATAGGTAATTTTGGGCTGCTGGCTGGAGGCACTGAGTAGAATCCTGAATTCCATGATTCCCACTGGAAAACAGAGGCCAAGGGCCAATTCTCTGCAGTAGGACAGGATACAAAGAAAATTGTGGACAGGTTCTATTGCACAGTGTGAAGAGGGTCCCCTGGAGGCACTGAGCAAATTCAGGTCCCACACCAGATTTTCTTGCCGCTCCACCCACCATATGACAGGGACACAGATCTGGAGGAGTGATGAGATAGCAGCTCACAAATCTGCCTCAGTACTCAACCCTGTGAACCTAGCTTCCAGGGGGCTGGGGTGGGCTGTGCCTATGCACAGTGGAAGGCCAGTGTCAGGGGCACAAGAGCGCCAAACATGAATTGAAAAGGAATGGCATGATTTCAGGACACAAACAATGGTTTGAGGGGCTATGAGGGACCAGGGCAGCCTGTGACAGAAGGACTGGCTCTTGTCCCTCATGGGCAAGATTTTTGTAAATCTCACACTGTGTGTCAGTGCTGTGCAATCAGCAGGGCAGACAGAATGCATCCATGTCCTCATGAAGGTTATATTCCAGTGGGTGGGGGCTCAGGGGAGGAAGAGACTTATGTCTGGCTTCTCTGAGATAGAGCACTGCCATGGGATGGTGGTCATCAGAAGGCTGTGGGGCAGCAATGGCCATTCCTCTCACTGCTGCTCACCCACCCCCAGCATCATCACCTGCATCCTTTGTACCTTTCTGGATGAGTACCCAGAGGGTTTCTTCCAGCCTCTGGGCATTCCCTGCCTCAAGCAGCTGGTGGCCTTTGCACAGATCAGCCTGCCTGGGTCTGCCCTGGTGAGCCATGCTCAAGTTCTCCTTTCTCAGCTGGAGCCCATAGAGCTCAGTGAGACAGAGACAGTGATTGCATCTTCTTTTTCCTGCTCTATTTTAGAACTAGGGTTACAAACCACTTCAGTGCCACCTCCAGAGCCATTTCCATCAGTGGCACCAGACATCATGCCTACTCTAGAGCTGAAAATACCTCTGGCACCAACTCCAGTGCTACATCCAGGGTTTGCATCATCACTGGCACCAGAGGTGGAGCCTATGTCATCACCAGCTGTAACATAATTTACAAAACTGGCAGATGCTCTGATGCCACCTCTACTGCCACCTCTAGAGGTACAGTTATTGATGGCTTCTAATCTGGAGCCATCCACTTCACCAGCAGAAGCACTATGTCCAGGGCTGGAAGCAGTTTCATTGCCATCTCCACCATCAACTCCAGAAGTTGTAACATTGCCAATTACAGTGCTGGGGCTGGTTACTTCACTACCACTAGTACCAGTGCCAGAGCTGGTGGTATATATGATGCCACCTCCACTGCCACCCCTGAATCTGAAATCAATGCCAGCCCTGCATTCACCTCAAGAGCCTTCCTGTTTCTCACCTGAGACACTTGAGTTTGGACTGTTAGGTGACATCTCACTTCCTGACATTCCCACCCAAGCTGGTGGCAGAACAGTTGACACTATTGGATGTGGTGAGCAGCTGGGCTCAGCAGGGTGAAGGGTGGGGTCTTCTCTGGAATCTGCTCCACCAGACTTGCCATTCCCTGAACTGAGTTCTAGTGACCTGAGCCTAAATCACAGAACCACCATTCTCCAAACTGATGAAACTAGCAAGTTTCTAATTCTGAAGGCCTCATGTTCCCCATTTTTAAAAGTAGATCATAGGAAACTCATCATAGAGATAGAACAAATGAAGGCTTGTGAGGTGCCTGGCCCATTGGGAATACGAGAGGTGCTCTTAGAGATGCAACCTGGTCCATGACACACCCACCCATCTGTCCAGGGGACATTCAGAGCCTCAAGATGTATTAGACAGTGATGGGTACCGGACATGAGGGTAGAATAAAAATGAAGCCCTTGTTTGTAGTCCCAAGAGGGTCTGGGCATCTGAACAAGAGTAAGGCACCAGAGGAAATATGAGGAGGGGCAGAAGCTGCCCCCTTCTCATGTGGGGCATGGACCCCTCTCTGGTGCATGGCAGGAGTGTGGATCTACTTGAGGAAGATACAATTTTCACCTCCCTGCCAGCAATGTTTTCTGGTTCTCACATGTACTGTTCAACCTGAGGGTCAGAAAACCAAACTCAGGAACCCCCCACCAGGCTAAAGACACACCCTCATCCTGCAGAGCTGCAAATGAAAACACTGTTCCATGGATTGGGGGTTGCAATCTGCATCTGGGTGGTGCATGATGGGGTGAAACTCCCATTCTTCCCAGGAGCTGTTCAAGAAAATGGTGTTCTATAATTGTCTGGCCTCCACCTGGTACCAGCACCACAAGAAAGACAAGGAACACCTGACACCCTCCATACACACCATTGCCACTCAGTTCAATCATGTGGTCAACTGCATCATCAGCACCTGCCTCAGGGATCAGAACCTAAAGTACACAGATAGGGCCAGTGTGGTAGAGCACTGGATTGAGGTGACCAGAGTATGCCATCCAAGGGCAGTCTTCACCCCGGGTTCTGGATCTCACTCTTGTATTTTAGTCAGCACTTAGAATTGGAATGTGTGCTCATGTCCCCTTCACAGTCCCCAGACCCTTCCTGTCTAGTGCCACAGTCCATTCTTGGCATGTCCCAGAGCCGTGCACTTGCTTCCTACCCATATTCCATCCTTAAGTTGAGTTCCATGAGGGCTCCCTTGACATTGACATCTTCCAGCATGTGAGAGGCCAGCTGAGTGGAAATGATGCTTGGACCAGGATGGGGCTTTGCTCTCTTACTGTTTGTTACTTTATCCTTCCCCAGGAGTGCCAAATGCTCAGGTACTACTCTTCCCTCCATGCCATCCTCTCTGCTCTTCAGGGCAATTTAATCCACTGCCTGAAGGAGACTTGGGAGGAAGTTTCCAGGTAGGCTGTCCTCTATCCACAGTAGCCCCAGGGGGACCAGATATCTATCCTAGACTGTGCATTGTGGTACAGTGGCCTGGACTCTGCTGGAAGGCAGTGCACTCTGTGGCCAGGATCCACTCTGGGGTGGGGCTTTCAGTCTCCATGTGACTTGACATCAGCAGTTCTTCCTAAAGACACGAGGGTTGTCTTACCTGTCAGGTACAGAGCTGAGCCATATGGGAGCTTTCCAAGTGTTTGCTAAAAGGTCCCACAAGACTTTGCCCAATTGAAATCAAAATTAGTAAAACTATCTGTTCAGGTGCCATGGCAGGGGAATGTAAGTTGTTTCACTTTGGGGCTCACCCCTCAGTAACCTGTGACCTTGGTGTGGTCAGAGTCACCTAGAATCATAACCATTCATCCAGGCAGTTAGAATCCTTTGGGTCCCAAATCACACAAATTTGTTCTCTCACCCCTCATAACTATTCCCCAAATTTTCCTTTCCTTCTCCTACCCAAGGACAACACTTGTGAATTCCAAACTATGAAGAACCCCTCACTGAGAAGGGACCTGCT
>JAKSZT010054120.1:383876-412243 GCA_026826555.1 Tolypeutes matacus
AAAACTACAATGAGATACCATCTTACACCCATCAGAATGGCAGCTATTAAAAAAACAGCAGACACTAAATGTTAGAGAGGATGTGGAGGAATAGGAACACTCATCCACTGCTGGTGGGACTGTGGTATGGTCCAGCCACTGTGGAGGACAGTTTGGCAATTCCTCAGAAAACTCACAATAGATCTGAATGATCCAGCAATTCCACTGCTGGGTATATACCCAGAAGAACTGAAAGCAAAGACACAAACAGATATATGCACACCAATGTTCATAGCAGCATTGTTCACCATTGCCAAAAGCTGGAATCAGCCCCGGTGCCCATCAACAGATGAATGGATAAGCAAAATGTGGTACATACACACAATGGAATATTACTCAGCTGTAAGAAGGAATAAAGTGCTAACACATGGAATAACGTGGATGAATCTTGAAGACCTTATGTTGAGTGAAGCAAGCCAGGCACTGAAGGATGAACAGTATATGACCTCACTGATTTGAACGGAGGAAAGTGAACAGTCTTTGAGAACCATTGTCTGAAAGATAGGTTAACAAGGGAGAGAAAGAGAAGAACAGGCTTTGAGCCATCACCCATATGGACATAATCTATGGTAAAGGGATAGAGTATAGTTGCATATTGAAGGATAGGACAGATGTGTAGTGATATTACTGGGTTTGGTGGTGCAGCATTAACAGGTGGGTAGACTAGGAAGGGCAGGTTCAAATACCCACGTCATGTAACTATGAATCTTGACATTCCATGAGTCAAGACAGGGAGGGTCTTATGCCCCAGGGGGGTGGGAAGGAAGGAACAGTTAAGATCTAATGGGGTATTTAGTGGTCATGGGAAAGGTTTTTCATTACCTTACAGTAATGGACACAGGACATGGTAAATATCATCAAAACTTATTAAACTGTGTCATCTAAATTGTAAACTATACTGTAAGTCATTGACAATGTTTAGTTGCTATATTTTGCTATCTGTATAACAGTTATAACAATGTTAACATCCGAAAAAAAAGGGGGAGATTAATATGGGGTGGGGAAGGGGGGGTGGTTTGGTATCTGGGAGTCTCTGGTATTCCGTGTGTGACTTTGCTGTGACCTAAAACTTCGTTGAAAATTAAATGAAAATTTAGGAGACACTGGGGATTGAGAGGGGGAAGGTGTTATGGCACACCGGACATCCAATAATACAGTGGTAAAAGGAGAAAAAGAATAATTTTTTTAAAAGGCATTTCTTTTGTCTTTTTTTTCCCATTTTTTTAAATGTCCCAATCTCCTAATTATATTCTGTTTTGTTTTGTTTTTTGTTTGTTTTTTGTTTTTTGTTTTTTCCTGAGTTTCCTTGTGTTTGTCTCTTGCATTTAAGCTTATCATTGTTGTTTCTTTTTCCTATTAAGAGTATTTGATTATTATATGGGCTATGGAAGATTTAGATCACATAAGGGTTACAATGGGTGCTGCAGGCGATTTTTGGTGGGGGGTGTCTGGGAGGGCAGATTTATGGGAGTAAGTTCATCTGAATATACATGAAAGATATACAAAATTGTTCAAATGTTCAAAGGATGGGGCGTGGTCACGGTGGGTGGACACTCACTCAATAAATGAGGGAATCTGAATTCCTAGCCTTGAGAGCTCTGCCACATTCTCCAAGGGAGCAGAAACAGTCTTCTGAGTGCAGGGACAGTGTCTGTCAAAAGAGGATGGCCCACTGATGAGTTCTTGTTATTGATAACTACCCTTATGAGTCTTTGCTCTTGAAACTGAAACTTAGCTTACTGTTATGGGGTGCCTAAGGGTTGCCACCTGAGAGCCTTCTTGTTGCTCAAATGTGGCCTCTCTCTAAGCCAAACTCAGCATGAGTGCATTGCCTTCCCCACAATGTGAGACATTACTCCCGGGGATGAGCCTCCCTGGCAACGAGGGTTTAATACTAAGTGCCAACTGGCAACTTAACTGGAAAAAGACCTTGAATAAAAGGGGGAAAATGTAAAGACAAATGAGTCATGTGGCTAAGAGACTTCAAAGAGAGTCAGGAGGTCATCCGAGAGGTAACGCTTATGTACACCTCATTAGGATCTCATAGAACACCAAAGTGGATATCACCCCACACAGAGAGGCTCCTGAGGGCTCTGGAGAGACCCAGGTCCTATATAAGGGGGGATAGCCCCAGAGACTGATGCCTTATCAGTGGGCTCTATTTTGGAATCTGTGCTCCTGAGAGTGACAGAATTGGACTCAAATAAGTCCTACCTGCACATGGTTCATCAGTCCCTTCTATTCAAACCTATATGTGATGCTGGAGTTTTTAGGTATACTTACAGAGACTGGAGCCTCTGGCCTATCCATGTGCCAGATGTGCTTGGAATCTCGGTGGAGCTGCAGCTCCTACCCTACAATTTAATGGATTCATCCAAGTCACTTGGCGAGGAGACAATGATGGGCAACGGCCATCCCAGGAAATGTAGAGGGCCTGCATCTGCAGGCAGGATTACCCCACCTACCATATCCTAGGGATATAAGCCCTCTCTCACTTGGAGGTGGAGTGGACATCACCATCCCAGTCCCCTCAGGATTGGGGGAAGAACTATGGACTAGAGTGGACTTAATGGTATTCTGTTGTACACATATGGTGATTCTAGCAATGGAAGAAATTATAACAGTAAGGTGGAGCTGGTGGCCACTGGACACTTTTGGGGCAGGGAGGGGATGTGCAGTTGAAATACAGCAGCTTTTTTGGGACTTGGGGTTTGTCCTGAGTGCCGTTGTGGTGATGGATGTAGGCCATTTTAAATCAACACACACCATTCAGAACTGTATGAGAGAGAGTGTGGTCTATGATGTGAGCTGTGGTCTATGGTTGATGGCAAGGCCCCAGGATGTGTAGATCCATTGAGGGTGGTGGGCCACACTTGTGGGAGATGTTTGTGTGTGATGTTGTGAGAGGTGTGGGAGGTGGGGAACATGGGAATCCCTGTAGTTTCCATGTAATATTTAGGTAATCTAAGCACCTTTAAAAAATATATATATATATAACATTTTTGTAAGCAAATGCACATATATGCATATATATTTATATATCATTTTACAAATATTGGTATGTACTGTGAAAAATTTGATTTTTACCATATATGTCAATGTTATTAACAGGGGGAAATGTTAATTTTTAGGTATAGAAACTGTATAAATTTTTTTTTTAATCTATGGAACTACACCACAAAAACAGTGAACTCTAAGATAAATCATAAACTTTAGTTAATACTACAATTTTTAAAATGTGCCATCATCAATTGCAATGAATGTTTCACATACCAGGGCAACTTTTTGGTAGTGGGTTGATATATGGGAATCCTGCATTTTATGCATGTTTGTTCTGTAAACACATAAATTCTGCAGTAAAAAAAATTAAAAAGTAATAGAAGGATGTTAAAAGGATGTAAAATTGTATTACTTAAATATAAGCATATAAATAAAGAAGTGCAAAGTTTAAAAAAAAAAAAAAAGTAAATGAGAGCCTTTTTCTGGCCTTTACAGTCTCCCACCTCAAGGCCCTTGGAAGAAGGTCTGCAACCCATTACTGGATTCAGGGTCTAGATTTGATCAACATAGACAATCCTAAAGACCAGGAACATATTGAACCAAGAATCAAAGAACAGCAGTAACACATAGCCTTTCAAAACTCTATGAAAGAGAGAGAAATTTAGCATCAGCACAAACTCACCATAGTAACCAGATGCCTAGACATCAGCAAAAATTACAAGCCATACCAAGTAAATGGAAGAAATGGCCCAAGCAAAGGAATATAATAAAAGCCTAGATGAGATACAGGATTTGAGACAAATAATCAACAACATGCATACTACTTTCCAAAATGAAATTAATGAGTTGAAAGACCTATGAATAAAGAGATAAAGGACATCAATAACACACTGAACAAGCACAAAGAAGAATTTGAAAACCTGAATAGAAAAATAACAGATCTCATGGGAATGAAAGACATGAGAATGAATGGATCACACAGTCAGTACCCAGCCATGCTATGTGTGGAAGTTAATCTTATTAAGCACCCCTTCTTTTAATTCTTATACCTGTGAGTTTCTTTTACTTATTGAGACATCAGCCTGTTACTTTCACAGTAAGTAACACACATAAACTTGAGGATCCAGGAATTAGAAGCTAGAATATTCCCCCTTGTGTAGGTGTGGTGACTGGGGAGGCACTGAGAGGTTAAATGACAAGAACAGGGTCACAAACCTGACTAGCCAGGTTTGAATCCAGCTCTATGTCTTCATACCAGGAATCCTGTATTCACTTAGCATTTGTGGGGAGGGATATGCAGGTGAATCTCTGTGCAGGGAATCTTTGCAGTTTACAGGATGACATGGCTGAGGAGGATGAGGAGCCAGCAGTCCTGAGGAACTGTCATGGAGGTCTTAGCTGATAAGCCCTGTCAGGTAAGGGAGGTGGCCTCACTTCTTTGGAAGAGACATAACTCCCTTGGAGACAGAACACAACAGAACTTGGAACCCTGGTAACCAGACACTGAGTCTCCACAGAGAGCCCACTACCTAGCTCATTTAGCCAGAGACACTCAAGAAAGCAATATGTTCTCCTTTTGCATTCCTTGGTCCAGAACTACTTGCCTCAAGAGAACTTCTTTTTGAGTAAATATGACTTCTTTTTCCATCAGTGTAGACATTGGCTCAGTCCTCAACAATGAGGACACTGGTCATTAGCCAGGATGTTCACAAAGGTTACATAGCATAGCCCAGCACCATCCAATTCAAGTTGTGCCACCATTTTCACCCTACCTGGGCAGTGCCAAATCCCCCCTTCTCTCAGTATGTGGGAGGCATGAGGGACAGGGCCATCGTAGGGCAGGGGCAGGCTGTCAGGGTTTGGAAACATGGTGGGCCCTTTGGTTCATACCTCAGGTCACAGTTGGCTGGTGGGAAGGCAAGTGGTGGTTGTGGATGCAACATTTATTATTAATGTTAGACCTGGTGCCCAATCCAAGTGGGATAGTAGTGCATTCAGTCACCCTTCTGTGCCTGATCTGCTTCACAGAGATAGTGTGGTGTGCCCACCCTGGGCAGCCTCCTGACAACTCCTTCCTGGTTACTGGGCACTGTGCCTACACAGCTCCATGCTAAGTCAGCAAGGATCAACTCAAGTTTCCCTGCCAGCACTGTATCCAGATGAGAGTACATGGGGTGGCATCTCCACACCAGGGTCCCAAGACACCTGGGGATGGTTGGAGGGTCTGTATCCTACCTGGTGTCTTCCTATGGAGCCCTCCAATGGATTGGCTATCTTCATAACCCACAGTCCCACTCCCAAAGACTCCTGAGCCTCCATCCCTCACCTACCCCAACATTCTTGCATGCCCTGTTCTCAGTCAAATGGAAAGTCACTTTACACACATTTGTAGGAACATCTAAAAAGATGACAATATTGTTTTAACTATTATGAAGCCAAGGTTATTTTTCAATTTTGTGGCTTTTATTGTCACTCCCTGAACCCAGAGGTCCTCTGGAGAAGCTGACTGGACTTTCCTTCACACTTTTTATAAGCTATACAGACCTTCATGTCTCAAATGTTGTTTTGACCCTTAAGGAAAGGTGATCATTTTATGATACAAAGAGGCTCACTTTATGATATGTGCATATGTAAAATGCACACTCACATAACACATCTCCTTGAACTTTCCAGGCCAGGAATAGGGGTCTCATTCAGCTGAGTGATATCTTCCATAAGAGATGCTGCATACAGCAAGAGTTCAGCCTCTCCCTGCTTTTATATCTTGAAGGCATTCCTTTCTGGGGTCATTTCCTCAGTGTTGCAGACACATCTTCATGTATCTTAATGACCTGTTCTCCTTGCCTGCTGGGATAGACTGCCAGGTATGTGATGGCTGGGTCACACACCTGCATAGAGAAATGTAACAGTTTGAGCCCTAGAATATCCAAAACAGTTTAGTGCCTCAGTCCCTTGTAACCCCAAAGCTTGACTGCTAACATTCTCTTTCATTCTGGCCAATCTGGTGTCAGGGGGAAAATGGCACCACTTGAGTGCTTTGCATTGCAATTGTCCTATTAGAAGTGGAGACACCAAACCAGTCATTTGGATTTGCTTTTCCCTGAGGCTTCTGTTTAGATCCTCAGCCCTGTGGGGGTCTTTCTCCCTCCTGTAAATTCCTGGTATTTGCCCATTTGTTGGTGCAGGGATCACCATGGCTTCAAATTCTCAGAGGTCCATTTAATTCAAAAGACAGAAAAATTAGTGGGCTGTTTGGAAATCCAAGGTTTTCTCATAATCCTTTCTTTTTCATGCACTGCATCAAAAGTGGGGAGGATGAGACATGAGCAGACCCTTTACATCCATGTCAGGAGCATACCACTTTTCCCATAGGACTAAGAGAATATCACATGGCCCCAGCATGCATGCCTCCCAGTTCTGATCTGCATGACCATGAGCAGCCATTTGAGCATTCCTTATCTTTGGAAAGGGATGATTTTTGAGGGCTCAGGAGGTCATGTTCTTTCCAGGCAGTGAAACAGGGTTGTCCTACTGCTCAACAGCTACCAGAATGATGGGAAGGATCTAATAATTTCATTATTCCCTCATGAATATTTTTGAGGCCAGGAACGTGTTCTGTTAGAGGCAATCCTGCCCCATTTCTTGCCTCTAGGCACAGAGAACTTGGCAACACAGGTCTGCACTGCCCAGAACTCTTAGGGTTCATGAGGCAAATGCTGACCATGTGCTCCTGATCTTCCCCTTCCAGGTGTGGAAACAAGTTAGCACCGAAGGGGGCCCAGAACAGCCAGGTGCACACTGACAAGGTGGGCACATGGGAGAAGCTCATGGGGCCCCTAGTGCCTGCCATCCTGGAAGGTAACCTAGCCTACTTAAACATCTTCCTGACAAATTACCAGGCCTTCAACTCCATCAAACAGGTGCTGGAGCAGCTGTTTATAGGGTAAGCACCTGCCTTTCCTCCACAATGAGGGCTCTTCCACCCACCAGCTCTGTGTCTGGGGAATATCACCAGCCTCAGTTTGCTCCTCTTAAAAGTGGGTTGATATCAGGAACAACCTTTTGGTATCCTCATCAAGACTAAATGGGCTGAGCCATTGAAGGTGCTTCCTTGTGCTTCCTCTGAAGAAAGGGTATTTGGTGGGGAGGGCTTGCCCATGAGTAATAATTTCCTCTCCACTTGAAGAAGTTCTGCCTCAAAGTGCCCTTTGGGATCCTGAATTCCCATTGAATGGAAGTTTGAGAGTCCATCTATGTGGGCTTACTACTTGATGTAGCCTGAACCAGGATCACTGGCAGCTGGCAGATGAGCTGGGGGTCCCATTACTTGTCAGGAATGGTGCAGCTCATGTCTCCTTCATTTAGCAAATATCTAGGATGTGTGCCTATATGAAGGCACTTTCTAAGGTCCTTAGCTGGCTTCACTTGAGAAAGCTGGAAAAATCCCTGAACACCTGTGCTTCCCCTCTAGTCAGGGAGTTGAGCAGTAACACTAGACAATAGCAACAGGATTTGTGCCCAGTATTTATAGTTAGCACCCTTATGTCTCCTCCAGATACACAGATGACTGCACTTTTGGTGATGTAGCTGGAGAATGCCGGGAATGTCTGAAAAACTGAGTGAGCTCTGGTTGAGGAGTGAGGCAGAATAGGTAATTTTGGGCTGCTG
The DNA here is from genome assembly GCA_026826555.1 of Tolypeutes matacus. Lineage (NCBI taxonomy): Eukaryota > Metazoa > Chordata > Mammalia > Cingulata > Chlamyphoridae > Tolypeutes > Tolypeutes matacus. Next base: position 391,584 of record JAKSZT010054120.1, read on the forward strand.
GCTGGAGGCACCGAGTAGAACCCTGAATTCCATGATTCCCACTGGAAAACAGAGGCCAAGGGCCAATTCCCTGCAGTAGGACAGGATACAAAGAAAATTGTGGACAGGTTCTATTGCACAGTGTGAAGAGGGCCCCCTGGAGGCACTGAGCAAATTCAGGTCCCACACCAGATTTTCTTGCCGCTCCACCCACCATATGACAGGGACACAGATCTGGAGGAGTGATGAGATAGCAGCTCACAAATCTGCCTCAGTACTCAACCCTGTGAACCTAGCTTCCAGGGAGCTGGGGTGGGCTGTGCCTATGCACAGTGGAAGGCCAGTGTCAGGGGCACAAGAGCCCCAAACATGAATTGAAAAGGAAAGGCATGATCTCAGGACACAAACAATGGTTTGAGGGGCTATGAGGGACCAGGGCAGGCTGTGACAGAAGGACTGGCTCTTGTCCCTCATGGGCAAGATTTTTGTAAATCTCACACTGTGTGTCAGTGCTGCGCAATCAGCAGGGCAGACAGAATGCCTCCATGTCCTCATGAAGGTTATATTCCAGTGGGTGGGGGCTCAGGGGAGGAAGAGACTTATGTCTGACTTCTCTGAGATAGAGCACTGCCATGGGATGGTGGTCATCAGAGGGCTGTGGGGCAGCAATGGCCATTCCTCTCACTGCTGCTCACCCACCCCCAGCACCATCCCCTGCATCCTTTGTACCTTTCTGGATGAGTATCCAGAGGGTTTCTTCCAGCCTCTGGGCATTCCCTGCCTCAAGCAGCTGGTGGCCTTTGCACAAGTCAGCCTGCCTGGGTCTGCCCTGGTGAGCCATGCTCAAGTTCTCCTTTCTCAGCTGGAGCCCATAGAGCTCAGTGAGACAGAGATAGTGATTGCATCTTCTTTTTCCTGCTCTATTTTAGAACTAGGGTTACAAACCACTTCAGTGCCACCTCCAGAGCCATTTCCATCAGTGGCACCAGACATCATGCCTACTCTAGAGCTGAAAATACCTCTGGCACCAACTCCAGTGCTACATCCAGGGTTTGCATCATCACTGGCTCCAGAGGTGGAGCCTATGTCATCACCAGCTGTAACATAATTTACAAAACTGGCAGATGCTCTGATGCCACCTCTACTGCCACCTCTAGAGGTACAGTTATTGATGGTTTCTAATCTGGAGCCATCCACTTCACCAGCAGAAGCACTATGCCCAGGGCTGGAAGCAGTTTCATTGCCATCTCCACCATCAACTCCAGAAGTTGTGACATTGCCAATTACAGTGCTGGGGCTGGTTACTTCACTACCACTAGTACCAGTGCCAGAGCTGGTGGTATATATGATGCCACCTCCACTGCCACCCCTGAATCTGAAATCAATGCCAGCCCTGCATTCACCTCAAGAGCCTTCCTGTTTCTCACCTGAGACACTTGAGTTTGGACTGTTAGGTGACATCTCACTTCCTGACATTCCCACCCAAGCTGGTGGCAGAACAGTTGACACTATTGGATGTGGTGAGCAGCTGGGCTCAGCAGGGTGAAGGTGGGGGGGGGGTCTTCTCTGGAATCTGCTTCACCAGACTTGCCATTCCCTGAGCTGAGTTCTAGTGACCTGAGCCTAAATCACAGAACCACCATTCTCCAACCTGATGAAACTAGCAAGTTTCTAATTCTGAAGGCCTCATGGTCCCCATTTGTAAAGTAGATCATAGGAAACTCATCATAGAGATAGAAGAAATGAAGGCTTGTGAGGTGCCTGGCCCATTGGGAATCAGAGAGGTGCTCTTAGAGATGCAACCTGGTCCATGATACACCCACCCATCTGTCCAGGGGACATTCAGAGCCTCAAGATGTATTAGACACTGATGGGTACTGGACATGAGGGTAGAATAAAAATGAAGCCTTTGTTTGTAGCCCCAAGAGGGTCTGGGCATCTGAACAAGAGTAAGGCACCAGAGGAAATATCAGGAGGGGCAGAAGCTGCCCCCTCCTCATGTGGGGCATGGACCCCTCTCTGGTGCATGGCAGGAGTGTGGATCTACTTGAGGAAGATACAATTTTCACCTCCCTGCCAGCAATGTTTTCTGGTTCTCACATGTACTGTTCAACCTGAGGGTCAGAAAACCAAACTCAGGAACCCCCCACCAGGCTAAAGACACACCCTCATCCTGCAGAGCTGCAAATGAAAACACTGTTCCATGGATTGGGGGTTGCAATCTGCATCTGGGTGGTGCATGAAGGGGTGACACTCCCATTCTTCCCAGGAGCTGTTCAAGAAAATGGTGTTCTATAATTGTCTGACCTCCACCTGGTACCAGCACCACAAGAAAGACAAGGAACACCTGACACCCTCCATACACACCATTGCCACTCAGTTCAATCATGTGGTCAACTGCATCATCACCCATCACCACCTGCCTCAGGGATCAGAACCTAAAGTACACAGATAGGGCCAGTGTGGTAGAGCACTGGATTGAGGTGACCAGAGTATGCCATCCAAGGGCAGTCTTCACCCCGGGTTCTGGATCTCACTCTTCTATTTTAGTCAGCACTTAGAATTGGAATCTGTGCTTATGTCCCCTTCACAGTCCCCAGACCCTTCCTGTCTAGTGCCACAGTCCATTCTTGGCATGTCCCAGAGCTGTGCACTTGCTTCCTACCCATATTCCATCCTTAGGTTGAGTTCCATGAGGGCTCCCTTGACACCTTCCAGCATGTGAGAGGCCAGCTGAGTGGAAATGATGCTTGGACCAGGACGGGGCTCTGCTCCCTCTTACTGTTTGTTACTTTATCCTTCCCCAGGAGTGCCAAATGCTCAGGTACTACTCTTCCCTCCATGCCATCCTCTCTGCTCTTCAGGGCAATTTAATCCACTGCCTGAAGGAGACTTGGGAGGAAGTTTCCAGGTAGGCTGGCCTCTATCCACAGTAGCCCCAGGGGGACCAGATATCTATCCTATACTGTGCATCGTGGTACAGTGGCCTGGACTCTGCTGGAAGGCAGAGCATTCTGTGGCCAGGACCCACTCTGGGGTGGGGCTTTCAGTCTCCATGTGACTTGACATCAGCAGTTCTTCCTAAAGACACGAGGGTTGTCTTACCTGTCAGGTACAGAGCTGAGCCATATGGGAGCTATCCAAGTGTTTGCTAAAAGGCCCCACAAGACTTTGCCCAATTAAAATCAAAATTAGTAAAACCATCTGTTCAGGTGCCATGGCAGGGGAATGTAAGTTGTTTCACTTGGGGGCTCACCCCTCAGTACCCTGTGACCTTGGTGTGGTCAGGGTCACCTAGAATCATAACCATTCATCCAGGCAGTTAGAATCCTTTGGGTCCCAAATCACACAAATTTGTTCTCTCACCCCTCATAACTATTCCCCAAATTTTCCTTTCCTTCTCCTACCCAAGGACAACACTTGTGAATTCCAAACTATGAAGAACCCCTCACTGAGAAGGGACCTGCTGATCCATGTAAAGTTGAGGCGAGGGTTGTTGTCAAGGAAGACTGCAGAGCTCTTGGTTTTGCTGAGAAAGTTTCTTGAAAAATTCCAATCTGGTCATGTCTGGGCAAAGAGAAAGAAGGATTTGTTTGGCCACATGCAGCTGGGGAGCAGTGAGGGGCAGTAGTCCCTAGTCATCAGATGTGATGGCAATAGTTGGGCTATACCCAAAGAAGATTTTGACCCAGAAGATTTAGCATGTCTCTTTTATGTGAGAAAGACTTTTATCCTGAGGCCTTCTCACCAGTGACTTATCTCCAGATGGTTATAAGAATTATTTGAGAAAATTGTGAATCTGGGTGACTCAGGTAAAACAAGAAAAAGGAAGAAAAATATTGATGCTCATTGCTGCTTGTAGCCTGTGTCTTACCTGGCCAGTCAGAGCTGATATATCAGAAGACCCCTTCCTGGGTGGGCAAGAGAAACTTTTCTACAAGAGGAACTTCATAAAGGGCTGTTTGGGGCAGGAGCAGCATTTGACTTGGCCTTGGGAAAAGATTGGATTGTGGGGCAGAGACTCCAAGGCTTGATGCAGGAGGAGCTGCTCAACCAGACTTCCAGAGGCACCATTTCCCTCTTCCTCAGTGGGTCTTCTGGCAGCATTCCAGCTTTCCAGTCTATACACTGTAAGGGTGGGTTAACTGAACCTGGGTCAGCAGTGGTCCATAATGAGGTAATTTTATCTTGAGAGGGCCTAACACTGAGAGGGTGGGGCCAATTCCCTGAATGGCCAGGAGCAAGTCACTTCCCTCTTAGGGCTATGTCTGCTCACCTGGAAATGGAGTGATGACAATCTGTGGGGCCTTCTTCATGGAGAGGGGAGAGGTTCAATGGAGGACAGGAATGTCAGTGAGCTTTCCCATGGCTCTGAGTTGGAGAAGGTGACACAGAAAGCACCACAATACCAGGATGTAGCCCTGAATATTCACGGGTGCAGTTTTTGCCTACACTTTACAGATGAGTTACCAGGCTCAGGGAGGCCAGGCAGCTCACTCAAGTCACACATCCAGAAAGAGTTGGAGCTGGGATTCACATCTCCAATCAGAGTTCATGGCTGGTGACAGCAGCATTTCTACCAGTCAAGGTGAGTAGTCTGTCCAAGGCCCCAGGTCAGAGTTAGGGTCAATTGGGTGATGGAAGAATGGCCTCACTGATGTTGATCTCAACCCTGAAGGAGGGGACCTCCAAGCATTCCACCCTGGAGATGAAGCCAAAGAAAGCCCAGCAGATGCAGCCACAGGAAAGGATGATTATGCCTGCGGCCAGGGTGGGGCAGAATGGGGCTGGCCTCAAAGATATCAAAAGGACCATATTTTCTAGGTAACTAGAAGTGATATTTGGATCTTTGGTACTTCGGGAGGTACAAGGAGGGAGGTAGTGAAGATTCCCAGTGAGAGGTCTGGGTGGGGGTTATGAGTCTGAGTCTGGTGATTTTCCCCACCTGACACCACATATTGCCATATGGGGTACTGTTCTCTACCTCCGGACATTCCTCAAGGAAGTGGCCATGTAGACATCTCTCCAGGACCATCTGGATGTGAGTGGGCCTGGGGTTGTGGTGGACTGAGAACACCCAGAGGCATTGGGGAAAGGGCCCCTTCCAGAGCCCTGAGCTCTCAGCCCTGGACACACCTGGCCCATAGGGGTCTCACTACACTCCTGTGAGCTGGAAGTGTTAGGCCCATTTTCCAGATGAATATTCAGAAGCATTCGTTTCTGATTGCAGAACTGAACAAAGCTCTGCCTGAGCTGGGCATGGCCTCTGCATCAGTTTTGTCCTTGGTGGAAGAATGATGTTGGCCCTTTCTGCAGATTGGAAGTGTGAAATAGGCCAAGCAGTTATTTCACACCTACCCTACAATCTCTCCCTCTGTCATCAGAGAGGGTTGAATGGATGGTCCCTTATCCTCTGCCCCAGGTCCTCCTCCTCTACTTCCCCAAACCTGAATAGTTCCAAATCTTGGGAATGTTGGCCTGTCCCTTTGTGTGTCCTCCCAGTAGTGCACATGAGAAGGGATGAGGGTATATAATAATGGCCTGAGGGACCTCATCTGTTGGAGCTGGTCTGTATCTTCCTGGAGAGAATGATCTATTATATAAAAAGGAAAAAAAATGTGAGTAGCTGTGGGCATCGTGGCAAGGGTAAGATACAAGTTTGTGGGGAAGTCAGAGACCCACTGGGTCAAGACATTATATTGCTGGGCTGCCTTCTGCTTTTCTAAGGGTAAAGTTTGATTCAAATAGATGAATTAGACCTACAACACTGGGGTGAGTTAGGAGGTGGTGTCTGGGACCTTTACCTGGAGAAGGAGCTGTGTGACTCCTGTTATGAGAACAGGTAGGTCTTGGAGGAGAGTGCTGATAATGAACAATGACCCTGACACTGGCAGCAGCCCCTGTCCTGCCCAGCAGACCCACTCAGGCCTCCTCACCATCTACTCCATCCCTCTTATGCCAGGAATAGCAGTTCCTTTTGCAGATCCAGGTCCTGGGGTCAAATAACACCTATGACAACCTGGTACCTGATGAGCAATTTTGGGCCTGTTTTGGGACATTGGAACAGCTCAACAAGACTAAGAGGTAAGTGCTGGGCAGAAAGTGGGAAACAGCAGGGCATACCTAATTTTCATCCAGGTCTAGAGAGCCTGCAGCCAGGGTCTTGGTCACCATCAGTCTTGTGGCCTTGAGACCCCTAGGGCCCCAGGATTACTCCTTCAGGTAAGACTCTGGGAGGGAACCCAGAGGTGTGTCTTCTGATAGACTCAGCAGACATCTGATCTGTAGCTACCATCTGTTATTTGAATTGGGCCCCCATCCCTGTCAACCAGCAACAAACTTCAGGCCAAAACCTCCCAGATGCCCAATCCAGGGCAGGAAATTGCAGCTGCCTTGGGGCTCACTGCTGCCTTTGGTTAAGATAGGGCTCAGGGAATTGACAGTTTAGTGTCAGGGCCCCTACTCCACTCCTGACCAGCTTTGTGATAGGAATGAGTGTCTCATTGTTCTGGGTCTTGTTTTCCCTTGAAAAAAATGGGTGGTACTGAATTTTCTCACAAGTGGCTGGTGTCCATGGTTCCTGTGACTGAAGGAGCACATGGCAGGTGGCCTGGACCCCAGGGGGCAGTGGGAGCATGAGGGTGTTGTTGGGGTCTTGTGGAGGATCCAGTTGTGCCACCCTTCCTTCCAGTCACCAGGGTCGCAGCACCAAACCCAACAGTAGTGACATCTCCCACTCCAGTGTTCAGCTTCAGCATGGCTCTGACCTCAGCAGTGTGGATGAAACTTCCTCACTCCCCACATACATTGCCAATGCCTCCAACCATGATCAGGAAACCCACATGACCTTGACCCTGAGTTCCCTGGTAGCCAAGAGAAGAAGGTTCTTACCTCCAGCTTCTCATTGAAGGGCCATTCTCATTTTCTCCCTTCCCAGTACCTGTGTTCCCTTCTCCACGACCACAAATGGGATGCAGTTGTCCTACCTTGAAAGACAGCCTCTTGAAGCCCCCTGGAGACCATCACCAGTCTGGGTTTCCTCCAGGTCTCAGGGTTGCTCCTGGTCTTGCTGTCTCCCACATTTTAGTGAATCACCCTCACTTCTTGCCTTGTTTTCCCTGGAGCCACCTTAACCTCCAGCAGCACCTCCCCCTCTTTGGCCCATCCTATGCTTAGGGCCACACTGTGCCCCTCCCAGAACCTCTGGTCCAGGGTCACTCTATCACAAGCAGGTGGGCAACTCCTGCATCATCTTTGTTGGCCTGGACATGTGCAATGGGAATAATTACAAGAGCATCCTGTTGAGTTGGGCAAATGACATTATCCTCAGGACCATCACTAGGTCAGGCAGTGAGTAAGGAATGGTTGATATGTGCCCTCCCTGTCCTCAAGGTGCTACCATGCTAGTAGGTTGGGAAGAATAGACAGTCATATCTGGAAGGAAAAAAAACCTGTGGATACAAAGGTGGTCAGGGCTGAGGATGGTAGATGGAGATTTGGGGCTTCCATCATGAGGTCAGACAGCCTGGGATGACCTTACTTGGGCAGTCCCTGTGAAGAAAGAGGGGAGGGGACAGCCTGAAAAACCCAAAGCACAGTATGTGCCTGGACCATTTGAGGAGCAGTAAGGAGGCTAGAGGTGAATGTGCAGGGGTCAGGGGTGAAGTGAGATCAGAGAGGAGATAGGTGCTTGGACAAATTCAGCCCTGAGTGGGGCAGATCAGGAATGCCAGATAGGGGGTTGTTGCTGACATCCAGGCACAGAAAGAAGGGGCTGCCCAGGGTGGTGGTGTTGAGAGGATCTGTTCCTGGATAGGTCTGCAGATCATGCCACCCCATCTCCCACCCACACACATGCTGGCTAAGGTGACTTATTACACACCTGTCTGAGGCTACACTTCTTTGGTCTCCTGGAGCTAGGGGAGTGGTAAATAAACTGTGACTTTTATGATCCTTCATCTGAGCCCTGTCAATGCCAAATCACTCTGGGTAAGGCAAGTGAAGTCAGTTGCCTGTCCCAGCATTGGCCCAACACATAGTAGGCCTGTGGATGTCCAGCCCCATGTCCTCTCTGACATCCAGTCTTGGAATACATGTCTGTACTTGGAGTTCACTCATATTGCCATCCTGGAGGAGATTGTTCCAGGGTGGAAATTCCAGGGGCAATGAGATGCCTTATAGTGGCCCTGTGTCCTTGGGGCCCTTAAAGGCCTTAGGTGCTGTGCATGCTTAGGACCCAAAGGAAAGGGCTCAGCCCACAAGGAAAGGATCTTTGGGAAAGATGAATTTCTTATAGGAAATGGAGGCTCAAAGTATTGGAGTAGACCTACTTCATTCTATGGAAGTCTCCCATGGAGCTAAAAATTCAGTGAGTCCTCTATTCACCTAACACTGCCTGGAACCTCAGAGCCTTGTGCTTAGTGCTGACACAGCTCCAAAGATATTCTGGCTGCTGCTGGTATTGAGGGAGACTGCTCCAGGTCCCAAGTTCTGATGACCTGGCCTCTGACACTCCCAGCTGACCTGCCAAGATAGGGCTCCAGCCATGATCCACAGGGCCATGGAGAAGCACAACCTGAAGGAGGATAATCTAGAGGACTACAAGCTGGTGTAATTGATTTCAGAAGATCAAAATAAGTCAGGGGGCTCATTGGAGAAAACAACAGGGATAGCAGGGACCCAAGCACCACATCATAGCACCCAGGACTCAGGCTATCTGCCACAAAAAATCTGTGAAAGGCATGGTGGTCAGCATATTGCACACATCTACACCTGTCCTGAGGAAGCCTTTAGTGGCCTCAGTGAATTCCCCTTTCAGGCTCCATCTCCCATAATTGAACCTTCCCTGGAGGTGACCCAGACAGTGAGGAACCTAATTGAGAGCTGTCATCTTTTAGGAGACAAGAAAAAGGCCTTCTCTACTTGGCTACTGGCCATAAGGCCATGCACACAAGTTCCTCTTGCAGAATGTCATCTGGCCAGGATGTGATGTGATGTGCATCCACAACTATCATTACTTCTGTGGGCACAAATAACAAATATTAAAGTCCATGCATGTATGATGCTAAAAACAAAGAAAAATCAACTCAATCCCCTTTGGAGCCTCTGGTGTGCCAAATCAGTATTTACAGCAGAGACATAAAGCTGGGCAGTCTGGGGTTTGGATCCATGGAGCAGTTACTTATGACCTCTGTGCCTGTTTCTCATTCCCAATAAGTGAGGAAAACAACCAATGTGAGAGCACGTAGAATGTCCCTGTGCCTAAAGGGTAACTTTATTTCCTTTTTGGTGAGCTGATCATACCCTCTCAAACATTAACCTTGAGTCCCATTACTGACTCCCTGGAAGTTGTTTTATAAGTTTTCTCTTTTCTTCCATCACTATCGTGGTGAGAAGGCCACGGTGGGTTGGACCACATCCTACAGAAATGGAAGACTGGGCCTAGAGGGGAAAAAGATCTAGAAAAAGTGGCACACATCTGAGGCAGAAGAAGGAATTCCAGGCCAGAATTGCCTTATAGCAGACTCTAGGCCAGAGGAGAGAGGCGGAAAATAGGATCAGAGAGGAAGTCTTTTCTCACTGTGTCCTTTCTCAAGTTGGGACACTTGGCCTGCCTTTTCCTGCATATCAGTAGCCTTGTACCAAAAAGTCAATCCCTACAGGAACCATATGTAATTGCTTACTGGGGTGTATGGAACCATGTGAGATGGAGTTTCTGGGAGGGTTTATTTGAAGGAATGAGAAGATTATTAAAATTTTCTATGAAAAAGAAAGAAATTACCTATGGTATAGGGTTAATATTTATTCTTTATAAATAGCAAATCATATACTTGAATATCATATTAAATCCTGTTTCTACACCAGACAGGGAGTTCATTTTTGGTTCTATCATATACTATGTTGATTTGAATGAGCTACCTGCTCTCATATGGTCCTTCAAGGAAGAAATCATTCAGGGTGACAGTTTATTGTATGCAGGAGAATTGGGAAGGGCCAGTGAACCTTACCTGGTTTACTGAAGCAAAACACAAGCCTCCTTTCCTGGGGTTTATTAGTCAGTGTTCTCTAAGGAAACAGAACTGACATGAGATATCTACAAATATTATGAGATTTTATTAGATTGTCATGCAACTATAGGGTTGCACTGTTCAAATTCCACAGGGAAGTCTGCAAAATAGGAACTCCAATGAAGGCCAGGATGAATTCCTATGAAGGAGCTGGATGGCTGAAATAGCGATACCATTTCTCTCTTCTGGCTGCTGAATTAATCACTTCTCCATATAATACTTTCATCTGATTGGGTGAGACATGTTTCATTGCTCAAGGAAATCTCCTTAGTTGATTGTAGATGGAATCAATGATAAATGAAATCAACTTATTAATGATTTAAGTACACAAAATGTCTTCACAGTAACTCTGAAGCCAGTGCTTGCTTGACCAAACTAACAAGCACCATTACCAGGCCCATTTGATGCATGAGTGTAATCATTACACAGAGCAAATATGCACTTCATTATCAGTAACCTGACCAGGAGCTGAGTCTGACCATCTGACCTCCCTGGCATTAGAGGTCACATGACCTTCCTCAAAGCATAGCTGCCTCCTCAGGAATTTGGGTAGGTATATTTCCAAATAACATTTGAAAAGGACATTTCCTGACCCAGGACAATGGTTGCCTATATATAGAAGTATATGCAAAAGGAATGCTGTTTTCAAACAACTATCTGGTTCTGAGGAAATGTCTGAAAATGGTCTGAGCCTGGAAGATGGTAAGGAAGCAGGTGGGAGATTTTGGGCAGCAGAAACCATAAGTGTGAGTTTCAAGGTGGCTGTGAGTGTAGCTCCCATGGGAAAGAGTGTGGAGACTTTCAGGTTGGGGCAAGGGTGCCAGATGGATGAGAGTGGATGAGAAGTAGGATACAGAAGAATGGCAGCCTAAAGGATTTATACCAGGTCCTGTGGCACTGGAGGGTCTTCAAAAGGACAAAGATTTACAGAAATTAGGGTTTTCTTTAGACACTTTTGGAATATTCTTGCAAGGAAATAGATAATTGGGAGGAAGATACATATGAAAAGACAAGGCTTAAGCTGAGGAGACCTGAACTCCTTTCTCTGCATTGATTACAGAAAAAGAAGGTTAGAGAATGAGAGGAGTGTGTCTTCTATGTGGTTTGAGATGGTGTTTTATTCTCTGCGCACCTTTTTTTTTTTTTTTTAATCTTACCTCCTGTCACTTCCTGAGAAAAGGATATTTTGTCAGGTGAACAACAGTGATCATTTAGGTAAGAGAATATTTGTGACCAAGGCCAAGTCTTAATCAGTATCACAGAAACAATTAGAGGCCAGGATGAATATCTTCAAAAAACTTCAGAGTCCTTGACAGAGGGTGAGTGTCTCAGGACACTCACATTGTGTGAGTTGGAAATCAAACTTGTAAAGACATTTTTCAGAACAATCACAATGCATCAACAATGAATATTTGATGATTACATACATCAAAGGGAAAAATTAAATTGCTATTAGAATCAACAAATTTTATGTATTGATGCACCTTGTCAGATGAAAAATAATTGCATATTTACAAGGAAGCATATATAGTTTTTTAAGGTTAAGTCTCCTATTACCAAAATAGAAGATATTGTGTACATGTCAATCAAGTAGGAACGTTTGAATAAATGATAGCCATACATTATATCTAATGTCACAGATGAGCTGCCCTAATAGTAACCCTAGTATCAGCCACTCTAGAATCACTGATGGGGGTAGCAAGAATAATATATGTGCAAAATATCACATAGAATTGAAATTAAAAACAGGTAGCCATATCCAAAGGGTTAGGCACACAAATTTGAAAAATGGCCCAGTGACTGACTCTCTTGACTGAATCCCATTGTTCTTTAGAAGCCATGGTGTTAGATGACCACATAGCCCTACATTAATTATTGGACACTAAAGGAGGGCTCTGCTTACTCTTCATGTGAGTAGATAACCCTCATCAAGTTTTACAGATAGCCAGGGACATGCACCAAGGGGATGTGATGTCACTCTATTGATTATACAGAATGATCAAATCAAAATTTCCTGAACTATTCTCCTGACTTTTCCCCCACTAAATGGACAAAGTGTCTGGGAACAGGGTTTGAAATCCTAGTTTGCGTACCGAATTCTGGGTCATTAGGATGCTTTATCACTGGCTCCAAACTCAGGAATTATGAAATAACATACCACATAAATAATAATACAACATATGTCCTGGAGATGGATAATTGTATAAAAGGGCCAAAGATTGTCTCTGTGGCTCCTGACTTGTTTACATCTTCACAGCAGAGAAAGAATATTAGAACACCAAACTTGAATTTTACATACCCAGTTGTTTACACAGAGGCCAGCTAAAGCCTGCCCTACTTTGCAGAACTGTACCCAATAATAAATAAGACAAACCCTGTAGCTATAAAAGACCAAACAGCTGCTGCCTTGGAGCTCTCTGACCTGAGACTTCCCATCATGCTGCTGAGTGACCTCACCTAGACATGTAATGTACTCTCCAATTATCTACTCATCCCTTCTGGGTGGTGGCCTCACACCCACCACTGATTCTGGAAGATCTGTTGCTTTGAGTGAGTTTTCTTTTCCTACAAACTTGTCCAATTGCCACCCAGTAAGGTTTGTTTTGTCCTACAGGCACATTTCCTGTTTCAGTCTATATTTTCAAATACTGTTTTATTAGAGATGTCTTAGGTTTCATACAGAACTCATACGGAAATACAGAGCTCACATATGTCCCTCACATTATTATCATCTTGCGTTACTGTGGTACATTTGTTATAATTGATGAAAGATTATTTCTATAATTGTACTATTAACTATAGTCTATAGTCCATGGCTTACATTAGTGTTCACTCTGTTGTACAGTTCTATGTTTTTATAATATTTTATTTTGATGAAAAATTCAATCTCTACTTTCCCCTTTTAACCACTTTCAAATACATAACACAATGGTGTTAGTTACATTCATGGTGTTAGCTACTATCACTGTTCTCCATTAACAAAACTTTTCCATCCCCTGCTATAGAAATTCTGCACCAGTTAAGCTTTAACTCCCCATTCCCTACCCCCAACTTTGACCCTGCTAATATATACTCCCGATTCTGACTCTGTGAATTTGCTTATTCTAAATATTTCACATTAGTGAGCTCATATGATATTTGTCCTTTTGCATCCAGCTTATTTCACTCAACATAAGGTCTTTAAGGTTCATCCATATTGTCACATGTATCAGAACTCCATTCCTTTTTATGGCTGAATAATTATTCATTGTATGTTTATACCACATTTTATTTATCCTTTCATTAGTTGATGGACACTTGTGTTGTTTCCACATTTTAGCAATTGTAAATCATGCCGCTATGAACATCAGTGTCCAAATATCTGTTTGAGTACTTACTTTCAATTCTTTTGTGAATATACCTAGAAGTGGGAATGCCAGGTGTTTTAGTTTGACAAAGCTGCCAATGCAAAAATACCAGAAATAGTTTGGCTTTGATAATGGGGATTTATTAGGGTAAAAGCTTCCAGTTCCATGGCTGTGAAAAGGTCCAAATCAATGCAGATCCTGGAGTCATGCCATGTGGCAAAGCAAAATGGCAGGTCTGCCAGTCTCTCTCTGCCTTCTCCTCCAGGCCTACCTTATCTTTTAGCCTTGAGCTGATCGATGCACCTAGTCTCTTGGTGCCACATTTTTCAATTTCTCCACTGATTCCAGCCTCTGGAGTCTCTCTCAACCACTCAGCCTTCTCTCAGGGCAGCTGTAGGCAATTCTGGAGTCTTTTCTCTCACATGGCAGGGTGAAAATTGTGTCACCTTTCTCTGGGTGTTTTTCTTTCAATTTTTAGTTTATATGTGACCCCAGCAAGAGGGCAGAGACCTTATCTGGCTCATGCCTCACTGATATAGTCCAAAGGCCCTAAAGAAATTTGATCAAGGTCCCTTAACTAAATATAATTAAAACGGCTCCACATACAATGGGCATGCATAGACAGGAATGGGTTAGCTTAACAACATAATTTTCTGGGGTCCATAAAAGACTCAAACCACAACCTCAGGTAATATGGTAATTCTATACTTTACTTTCCAAGGAACCACTTTTTTTCTACAACACCCATACCATTTTACAGTACCAACAAAAATGAGTGAGTGCTCCTGGTTTCCCCAAAATCTAACATCTGTTGTTTTATTGTTTTTTCAATAGTAGCTGTTCTAGTATTTGTGAAGTAGTATCTCATTGAGGTTTTGCTTTGCATTACCCAAATGGCTAATGATGTGAACATCTGCTTATGTGTTTAATGGGCATTTGTATATTCTTTTGGACAAGTGCCTATTCATGTATTTTGTCCAGTTTTTTATTTGATTTTTTGTTGTTGTTTTTTTGTTTGTCTTTTTGGTGTTGAGTTGTAGGTTTTTGTAATAAATTATGGATCATAAACAATCTTAATTTCCTTGGCTGCTCAAGCAAATATCATGCAATAGGTTGTCTTAAACCATGGGAATTTGTTAGCCCTCATTATTGAGCTGAGGAAAAATCCAAATCACGGGGCTTCAAGGTGATTGTTTCTTCTCAAGACAGGCATTCTATGACTTGCTGCCAGTAATCCTTGGGTCCTGGGCTTCTCTGTCACATGGCAATGCACATGGACACCTCTCCTGGCCTCTCCATTTTCTTCCAGGTTCCAATGACCTTCAACTTCTTGGTTCCTGTGGCTTTCTATCTATTTGAATTTTATCATGATTATAAAGGACGTTAATAATTGGATTAAGACCCATCCTGATTGCTTTTTTTTTTTTTTTACAGTTAAACATATTTAATAGTAATATTAAAATAATCATTACATTTCCTCTCATTGCTAAAATCATGAAAGAATATGCTTTTTGTAATCAAAGTAATTTTTATCATGCAAAAATTGTATTATTATTATTACAGTAATACATCAAAATGTCCTACTCACAATTGGTGCACACTCACAGGAATGGATTACATTTAAGAAAATGTGGTCCTGGAGTACATAGCTGAAAACCAACACACTTAACCCTTTGGACCCCAAAAGACATGTTTTCTTTCCACATGCAAAATATATTCATTCCATTATAACTTATCAAAGGCTTTAAGTCATTTCAGAAACAATGCTAAGTACAGTCTCATCAAAACCAGGTATGAGTGTTGTCTGCCCTGCAGCACAAATCCCCTTGGTATGTTAATCTGTGAAATCTAGAAAACAAATTATCTGCTTCCAATAAACAATGCAGGGATATGCATAAGCTATATGCCTATTCTAACAGGGAGAAATTGAAGGAAGTAGGGATCACTTCCCCAAACAATTCTGCACCCCAGCAGGGCAACCCCAATTAGATTTGAATGTCTCAGAGTCATCTGTAGATCCATGTTCTTTACACCAGGCCTGATGGAACAGCATTCTCACCCCATCCGAGTGCTTGTGCAGTGCCCATGGTCTTCCCAAAAGCTGGGGTGAAGGCTCCACCTTTTATGGACTTCAGGATGATAGCCAGGCTCTCTGCAAACCCTGGGACACAGGCCTCACAATCTCTGAGCTTTGGGGTGGCAGCATTCTACCTGAACAATGTGGCAGAAGTCATACCACCTACAAGTGTGTGTGTGTGGGTCATTCACCCCCTCCAAGTGATGTGGAATAATCACCCTTTTCAAACAATGGGTGGGTCCACTCTCTTGGACTGAGGATATACCTTTGGTCCAGACCTTTGCTTACATGTTTCTGCCCATGACATCATTTGTCTACAATATTTCCACTCTCTGTCCCTTTCTGCTCTTGCTGGTAGTGGTTTTCTGATACAAATTTCACAAAAATAACTTGTCAGCTTTACATGTAGTTTGATGAATCCAAAACATCAGACAATAGAACCTTCCACAAAATCTTTCCTACATAACTGCATTTCCAACCCTGACTTCCACTGAAATGTCTGACTGGCTTTATATTCAATGAAACCACCACATGGAACTATTTTCTCTAATGATTTGCTTTCTGGAAGCTCAAGTAGGTCTCTAATAAACCGCTTTTGACCCTAATCTTGGAGTACCCAATGTGGATAGGCTCAGAACTTTTGAAACCATCAAATTCTGGTTATTTGTTCTTAAGAGTCAGTTTTCAGCTTATTGCTTTCTTCTCACATTTTACTATAAGTTGCAAGGAAAATCTGTTCATACTTAGCTTGACAATCTCTTCAGCTAAATATTCAAGTTCATTGTTTCCAAGTTCTACCTTCTCTCTGACATCAGAACTTGATTTATCCAAGGTCTCTCCACTTTAAACAAGGAATGCCTTTCTTGAGACACCAATAACATATTCATCACTTCCTTCTAAGGTTCTTTGGAAGTGCCTTTCACATCCATATTGCTACCAAATCTTTAGATAAAAAAAAAAAAAAACTTAGATTACATAAATATTATGTAAAAAATATAAGAGATTTCCACATGCCCAGCTCCCCACATCTCCCACACTTTCCCACATTAATGACATCCTTCATTAGTGTGGTACATTTGTAACAATTTGATAAATGCATTTTGGAGTATTGCCACTAAGAAAGGACTAAGTTTTACATTGTAGTTTATACTCTTCCACCCAATTCTGTAGATAATGGCAAGATATATAATGGCCTGTATCTCTTGTTGCAATGGCATTCAGGATGATTTGAAAGTCCCCAAAATTGCCCTGTATTACATGTGTTTTTCTCTTTCCTTGTCCTCAGAACCTCCAGTGGCCACTGACTCCACATCAATGATACAATTTCTTCCATTGCTAGAATCACAAGTCTATAGTAGAATACCAGTAAATCTACTTTAGTCAATAGTTCATTTCCCAATCCTGAGGATTCTAGGATGGTGATAGCCACTTCACCTCTAATTGAGAAGGGTCTGTGATCCCATAGGGCCAATGGATGGGGTTTTCTTGTTTGCAGTCTTTTGACAGTAGTCTAAGCTCACAATATAACTCTCCCAACCTCTACTTATTACCCAATTCCAAAGACATTTCCACATTTTAGTATTTGCTTGAGCAGCACTCCACTCTTCTGGCACCAAAATGTGTTTTAGATTCTTTGGTTGCTCAAGCAAATACCATGCATTGGGTTGCCTTAAACAATGGGAAATTATTAGCTCTCAGTATTGAGGCTAGAAATAACTCCAAATGTGTTATTGGAGCACCATCTCTGATCTGCAGAGAGGCCCATGAACACTAGAGAAAAATTTATATCCTGCTGATTTGTGGAGCAATGCTCTGTATATGACTCTTAGGCCTAGGTCATTAATCATCTTTTTCCTTCTTGATCCTCTGTCCAGTTGTTCCATCTGCTGATGTAAGTGAAGTACTATTACTGTAGATATATCTGTTTCTCCCTTCAGTTTTGCAAGAGTTTGCCTCATGTATTTTGCAACACCCTTATTAGGTGCACAGATATTTATGATTATTATTCCTTCCTGGTGGAGTACACCTTTTATTAATATAAAATGGCCTTCTGATTATTTTATAACATTTTTGCATTTGTCTGTTTTGTCCAATATTAGTATAGCTATTCCTCCTCTTTTTGGCTTTCTGCTTCCATGAAATATCTTTTTCCAACCTTTCACATTCATCTTATTTGAACACCTAGGTATAAGGTGAGTCTTTTCTAGACAGCATTTGGATAGATTTTATTTTTTAATCCAGGATCTCAGCCAGTATTTTTTTATTTGGAAGTTTAATGCATTAACTTTCAATGTTATTTCTGTAAATGCATTACTTACTCTGACCATTTTAGACCTAGGCTTTCATATGTTATATCTTATTTTTGTATTTTTACCCTTTTGGTTCCTGTTTCTGATAATCTTCATTTCTACTCTCCTCCAAATCTCTCTCTCATGACATTTTCTTTCAGGCTGCAGAATTCCCTTAATTATTTCTTGTAAAGCAAGCCTCTTGTTTACTAAAACTCTTAGTTTCTGATTATCTGTGAATATTTAAAACTCACCCTCATTATAGCAGTAAATTTTTTCAGGGTAAAGACATGTTGGGTGGCAGTTTTTCTCATGCAACCTTAAATATATCATAACACTGTCTTTTTGCTTCCATAAATTATTTATTTTTAAAAAGATACTAAGATTACAAAAATGTTACACAAAAAATATATACAGATTCCCATATGCCCCACCTCCCACACCTCCCACAACCTCCCCCACAAACATCCTTAATTAGTGTAGCACATTAATTGCAATTGATAAACACATCCTGGGGCTTTACCATTAAGCATGAACCACATTTCACTTTGTAGACCGCACGCTCTCCCGCACAGTTCTGCATGTTATATGATGATATAAAATGGCCTGTATCTGTCATTGCACTGTCACTCAGCAAGCCCACCTAACTGGGAGAGAATGGCCTCTTTAACAAATGGTACTTGGGGAACTGGATATCCATATCCAAAACAATGAGACAGGAACACAAGCAAACACCTTATATAAAAATCAACTCAAGATGGATCAAAGATCTAAATATAAGAGCTAAGACCATAAAGACCTTGGAAGATAATGTAGGGAAGTATCTGCAGGACCTTATAATAGGAAATGGTTTCATGAACTTCACACCCAAAGCATGAGCAGCAAAAGAAAAAATAGATAAATGGGATCTCTTCAAAATTTAAAACTTCTGCACCTCAAATAATGTTATCAAAAAAGTAAAAAGGCAGCCTACCCAATGGGAGAAAATATTTGGCAACCATATAGCTGGTAGGAACCTAATAATCTGCATATATGAAGATATCCTAAACCATGAAAATAAAAACACAAAGAATCCATTTAAAAAAAAGACACTTCTCCAAGGAAGAAATACAAATGGCTAAAAAGCACATGAAAAGATGGTCAGCATCGCTAGCTATTAGGGAAATGCAAATCAAAACTACAATAGGATACCATCTTACACCCATTAGAATCATAGCTATTAAAAAACCAGCAGACTGTAAGTGTTGGAGAGTGTGTGGAGGAATAGGAACTTTCATCCCTGCTGGTGGAATTGTAAAATGGTCCAACCATTATGGAGAACAGTTTGGTGGTTCCTCAAAAAACTAACTATAGAATTTACATATGATCCAGTGATTCCATTGCTGGGTATATACCCTGAAGAATTGAAAGCAAAGACATGAATAGATATATGCACATCAATGTTTATAGTGGCATTGTTCACTATTACCAAAAGTTGGAATCAACCCAGGTGCCCATCAGCAGAAGAATGGATAAACAAAATGTGGTACATACATACAATGGAATATTACACAGCTGTAAGAAGAAATAAAGTGCTAATGCATGGGATAACATGGATGAATCTTGACGACCTTATGTTGAGTGAAGCAAGCCAGGCATTGAAGGATGAACAGTACATGACCTAACTGATATGAATTAAGGAAATTGAGCAGTCTCAGAGAGCTTTTGTCTCTAAGATAGGTTTACAAGAAAAAGAAAGAGAAGAGAAAGTTTTGAGCCATCACCCAGGGATGTAATCTATGATAAAGTAATAGAGTGTAGTTGTGTATTGAAGGGATAGGGCAGGAGGGTAGTGATATTATTGAGTTGGGTGGTACAGAGTTGACAGGTGGGTAGATTTGGAAGGGTGGGTCAGAATGTCCAGGATACTGTGGGGAGAGTTGGGAAAGGGACAAGGTTAACACTTGGGATTTGTGGGTATGAGGTGAAAGTACAGAGATGGGAATGCTCTTTTGGCAAAATGACAAGGAAGGGTCACTGATTTAGGGTATTGGTTGGGGAGGCATTCGGGACAGGGTGCACCTACATCAGGCTTCTAGGGAGTGTGTGAGTGTTCATTCTGTCATAATGTGTTGTATCAGTAGGTGGAGACCCACAAAAAGAGTGGGAAGGACTTGGACTCCCATCTTTGGGAGGACCGATTTGTTCAGAAATAGATAGGCAGGAGTCTCTCAAGAGCAAGGGAAGCTCCTAATAAGGGAGTACAAACCAGTGTGTCAAGACATCTTGTTGCATGTAACTATGAATCTTGTCATCCAATGAGTCAAGCCAAGGGGTTGTCATGGGCACCAGGGGGTAGGGTGGGAGGAATAGAATAGATCAGATGGGGGGTATTTAGTGGTCAGTAGAAATATTCTTCATTACCATACAGTGATGGACACAGGACATGGTAAATATCAAAATTTATAAAAGTGTATGGTCTAAAATGTAAACCTTAGTGTAAACCATTGACAATGTTTAGTAGCTATGTTTCACTATTTGTATATCAGTTATAACAATGCTACCATCCACACATAAAATGGTATTAATATGGGGGGGTGTATTAGTCAGCCAAAAGGGTGTTAATGTGAAATACCAAAAATAGGTTGGTCTTTATAAAGGGTATTTATTTGGGGTAGAAGTCCACAGATACCAGGCCATAAAGTGTAAGTTTCTTCTCACCAAAGTTCATTGCCATGTGTTGGAGCAAGACAGCTGCTGATGTTTGCCAGGGTTCAGGCTTCCTGTGTCCCTCTCTTCCTGGGGCTGCATTTCTTTCCAGGCTTAGCTCTTCTGGTTCTTCCACAAGTTCAGCTGTAGACTATCAGGCGAACGGTTCACTTCTCTTCTCCTGAGGCCTTCTTTCCAACATCAAAACTCCATC
>JAKSZT010054120.1:449875-499686 GCA_026826555.1 Tolypeutes matacus
AAAAAAAAGAGCCAGGGTGGCACAAAGAGCATTATGAAAAATTATCAGATCTATAAGTTGTTAAAGAGAGGGCAGATGGCATAAGTTGTTACTTTTCTCTTTCGTTGACTGAATGCCCATGACCTAGGATGTAACCCTGCACAGGTCTATATTACCTCATTAAGTACAAGCTGTCTATATTACCTCATTAAGTACAAGCTGTCTATAGCTGATGATGTCCAAGTTTCCATTTCCAGCCATCTCCAGCCTCCAAGACCTCTGAGGTTCAGAGGTCTATTTGGTGGTCTGCCTGACTCTCTGCATTGAAGCATCTTCCTCTGTAAATTCCAAATTATAATACATTCCTCATGTGGTTGTCATGCAAAGAACACACCTTTATAAAGGAAACACACTTAGAACAGGGCCTTGCACCACAGTATGTACTCAAAGTCCTCTTAGTATTAGTACTTGATCTCTCTACTTGTTTATGTAATAGCAGTAGAATGTTATCAAGGTCATAAAACAATTCTTGTTTCCAATCCCTGTCCCACCACTATCAATGACATTCACAAGACTTCATTGAAGAGTTGACTTGTTCACCACAGTCAATACAATCTGTCTTCCTTATGACAGTATCATGCTGTTTTTACCACTGGTAGGTAAGTAATATGCTTGAAAGTCAAGAAGTGAGAGTCTCCAATGTCTTTAAGAAATTTTTTTTTGCTCTTATTGCATACACTTCCAAATAAATTTGATTACTGGCTTTTTGATATCTCATAAAAAGGCTGTTGGGATTTTTATTGGGATTGTATTGAATCTGTAAATCAGTTTGGGTGAAATTGAAATTGTAACAATATTTAGTCTTCCAATCCATGAATGTGGAATGTCCTTCCATTTATTTACCTTTTTAAAAGTTTCTTTTAGCAATGTCTTGTTTTCTGAATACAGGTCTTTTATGTCCTTGGTTAAGTTTACTCCTAATATTTTTTTGTTTTAGTCACTATTATAAATGGATTTTTTTTCCTGATTTCCTCCTCAGATTGCACATCAATAGTGTATAGAAACATTATTGATTTTTGCATATTAACCTTGTATCCCACTATTTTGCTGACCTCATCTATTAATTCTAGTAGCTTTTTTGTGGATTTTTCAGCATTTTCTAGATAAAGGATAATATGATCAGCGAGTAGTGAAAGTTTTACTTCTTCCTTTCCTATTTGGGTGACTTTTATTTCTTTTTCTCTTCTAATTGCTCTAGCTAGACCTTCTAGCACAATATTGATAATAATGGTGACAGTAGGCATCCTTGTCTTATTCCTGATCTTCTGGGAAAGCTTTCAATCTTTCATCATTCAGTACAATACTAGCTGTAGGTTTTTCATATATGGATTTCACCATATTGAGAAAACTTCCTTCTATTCATATCTTTTGGAGTGTTTTTACTAAGAAAGGGTGCTGTTTTTTGCCAAATGCTTTTTCTTCATCGAACAAGAGGGTGATATGATTTTTCTGCTTCTATTTATCAATGTGGTTTATTATGCTAATTGATTTTCTTGTGTTGAATCAAGCTTGGATACCTGAGGTAAAGCTCACTTGATTTTGGTGTATAATTATTTTAATTTGATTTTAGATTATGTTTGCAGGTATTTTATTGAGGATTTTTGCATCTATATTCATTAGATATATTGGTCTGTAGTACTCTTTTTTTATAGTAACTTTATCTGGTTTTGATATTAGGGTTATGTTGGCTTCATAGAATGAGTTAGGTAGCATTCTTTCCAGTTCAATTTTTTGGAAGAGCTTGAGCAAGATCAGTATTAGTTCATCTTTGAATGATTGGTAGAATTCACCTATGAAGTCATCTGGTCCCAGGCTTTTCATCTTTGGCAGGGTTTTGATAACTGTTTCAAGCTCTTCACTTGTGTTTTGTGTAATTTCAATCTTTTTAAATTTATTGAGACTTGTCTTGTGAACTAAAATATGGTCTATCTTGGAGAAGGATCCATGCGCACTTGAAAAGAACATATATGCTGCTGTATTGGGGTGCACTGCTCTATAGATGTCTATAAGGTCTAGTTAATTTATCATATTATTCAAGCTGTCTCTTTATTGATAATTTGCCCAGATGATCTATTCTATGATGAGAATTATGTGTTAAGTCTCTCTAACTATTATTGTAGAAAATCTATTTCTCCCTTCAGTTTTGCCAGGGTTTGCCTCTTGTAATTTGGGATACCTTGTTCAGGTGCATATATATTTCTGATGGTTCTTTCCTCCTGGTGAATTGCCCCATTTATCAGTATATAATGAGCTTCATTGTCTCTAAAAACAGCTTTGCTTTTAAAGTCTATTTCATCTAATTAGAGTTACTCCAGCTTTCTATTGTTGTTATTGGATATAGAGGATATCATTTACCAGTCTTTCACTTCAATCTACTTGAAGCCTTCATCTATAATTCCAGTTAGATTGCTTATATTTTCTATTGTTAGAGATAAACTGTGCTCACTGGGATGTGGAGACTGATGATTGCAGGCAATAGGTTTATTGGGAAGCTCTCCCAACAGAGGGAGTCTGAAGGAAATACCTCAGTGCCCCCCTCCTGCTGGCATGGTGAAGTGAGTCAACACCTAATCTTACTGGACATGCCTCTTACTGTGATGAATCACTTTTCTCTTGCTGCTCTCAGGATTCTCTTTTTCTTTGGCATTTAACATTACCATTTGTATGTGTATCAGAATAAGCCTATTTGGATTTATTCAGATGGGAGTATGTTATGCTTCTTGGACAAAGATATCTATGTTCATCAATAAGGTTTGGAAATTTTCTACCATTATTTACTCAAATATTCCTTCTGTCCATTTACCTTCTTTTTTCCTTCTGGGGCACCTATGACATATATGTTTCCATGTCTCTGCCATCATGTAGTTCCCTGAGATCCTACTTAATTTTTTCCATTCTATTTGGTAACTGTGCTTTTGTGTGTTTGCCTTCAGATGCCCTGTCTTCAAGCTCACTGATCACTTTTTCTGCTTCTTGAAATCTTTTGTTATCTGCCTCCAGTGTATTTTTAATTTTATTTATTGTTACTTTCATTCCCATAAGATCTGATATTTTTCTATGTATGCTTTCAAATTCTTCTTTGTCATTACATCATTAATCTCCTTATCTATCTATTGTAATAGGCAGATTTGTTTTAACATCTATGATTAGTTGTCTGACCTCCTTTATTTCATCTGGAGGCTTAGTTTTTCCTTTGACTGAGCCATATCTTACTGTTTCTTGGTATTGGTTGTCATTTTTTTCTTGGTGCTTCAGAATCTGATTTACTAGACGTATTTGTTCCTGGCTTCTTTTCTCTCTCTAACGTAGGGCTTTCTATTTGATTGGCTTTGTGCTATAGCCATGCTGATAATTGGTTCAACTTAATTTGGAAATTTATAGTGGCTCATGTTTAGCCAATCTGAATTTTTTCAAGCCCTTTTCATCTCTTTTTTGCCCTTTCTCCCTCCCTAGTGGCAGAATAGGATCCAAGGATGTGGTTTGTACTCTAAGTCTTGAAGGCTGAAGCTGCCCCCTTTGCCAAAGGAAATAATGAGGCTTCTCTGACTTTACACCCCTGTCAGAGGTAGGGACAGAGCAGCAGCTGTGTGCAGTAATCCAAGCTGTTTCTTGCCAAGAGCATTTGTAGTTGCCCAGAGAGATTGATGAAGCTCCATGCCCCTTCTTCCACTGCTGGGATTGGGATGGAGTCAAAGGTGTGGGCAGCAAACTAAGCCATGCCAGTCAAAACTTATTGCATTTGACCAGATAGACTTCAGCACTGACTCCATTCCCCTGCCAGAGACAGGAATGGAACTTTAGGTATGCCCATCATTCTAATTTGTGCAGTCTGAATGTGAGTGCAGTTGCCCTGGGAGGCTGGGGAAACACACTGACTTCTGTCCTATGGGGGTGATGGAGCCACAGAGGTATCCAACAATCTGTGCAGGACAAAATTACCTGAAGTTATCCACAGAGGCTAGTGAAGGACCCCCAACTTCCTCCTTCCCAGAAGTGGGACTGGAGCCTAGGCTATGGCATAAATCTGACCTGGTTGGAAAGAATTTGGTCCCTATCATCAGTGTTATTTTCAATCACCCAGCTTCCCATCATACAGAAGGCAGAATTAAAATGGAGAATTACTGGCCTCTTTCCAAATTGGACAGGTTTAAACTTTAGCTGTGCTTAGCAATGGACTTTTTCCAGCTGAATTTACTAATCAGTGGCTAAATGCAGTGCCTGGCTATATCATCCTCCCCAGTTTTGGGGAACTTCAGCCAACGTATAGCTCCTGACATAGCTTGCATTGCATGTGGGTGGTGAGCTCTGGTCTCCGTGGCAAGGAGTGCTCTACTCATGAATCTCCACACAAGTGGGCAGTCTCCATCTTCATTTCTACCAAGAATGTAGCAAGATTCTCTTCTGTTCTCCTACATGCCCCAAACAGGTGATTTAGATAGCTCTGACTGATTATTAACTGCACTGTAAGATGAGCCGACACTTGTGGCTCCTTACTCTGCTACCATCTTTCCACCTGCCCTCATTTTATTGATCTGCTGCCATGTTGGAGTTTATATTTTCATATAAATTTTCAGCTGGCTGTAGTACACAAAGCAATTCCTGGTTGTTGGAACATGTTAAATGTCATTTGTTGAAGTGTGAGGGAATAAGAAATATTTCCATTGACTTCCAGGGAATATGTGAGGAGGAAGACACTACAAAGAATGGATGGGGAAATTTCCTCTCTCCAACTGCTCTTTATGTTCTTCCTTGTAGATTATGGCAAAATTAAAACTTGTCTTTTCATCATCTGCAACATTTAAGAGAACTAAGGGAATGTTTTTCCCCTTCAGACCTTTTGAACATGCATGCAAGATAATTTATTAAAATTTAAAGTATCTGTACAATCTCTCCTTGTTTTTATTCTTCCCCTACCTAATTCAAACAGATTGTTAGGCTCTGCAAGGCAGCAGAAGCTGTTGAAAGTGCATGACCCTTAGGATCTATGGGAAAAGGCTCAGCTCATTGAACGGGTCAGATTGAGTGAACTAGACTTAGGAGTAGGAGGTGGCAGTGGGAAAGAAAAGTCCTAGACAGAATTGCCTAGAAGGGACCCTCTTTTTGATAGTCTCCTGGAGCATAGGACATCACTGCAGAGGAAAATGGTGGATATAATCTACTGGTGCCCAATCCCTGATGGGGTGCTCATGTTCAAGACTGTCACAGCCCCAGAAAAAACATTATTTAAAAAAATAAAAACAGATACATAGGCTTGTTTTTAGAGGATCTTCCCCAAAGTCTTTGATCTTAATTAAATGCTTCATATCATTGCTGGTATGGGGGAGAGTGGATATAAAAAAACAAATAAACAAAGGTTAAATTTTCCAAAAAATTGCAGGATTAAACCAGAAATTATATACTGCATTCTTGAGACTTCAGATCGCCAGTGTGGGTTTCTTCTGGTCTGGTCTTCTGGTCCAGATCCAGCTGGCCTAAACTGGGCATGGTCTTGTTCCTGAAATTAGCTGTCAGTTCACTTGAGATACAGCTGGTCTAAAATCAACACAGTTGCAGGAGCTGGACATCTGTCAACACAGTCTATCATTATTTAGCCACTTTGCTTCAAAAAATTCCCATGGATTCCCAGTGTTTAAAAAGTAACACAAGGGGAAGCCCAATGCTCAAGAACTTTCTATTCTTTACTTGTATCAGATTTGTTCCTGTTTTAATGACCAAAACAATCATAACAGCCCACTTGTTGGTGTAGAAAATTCTTCCATCATGATGAAAGAACCTACAAAGACATGTTAAAGTGGTGTGGATAAGAGAAAGAAAGAAAGTTTGCATATGTTTTACAACCAGCTACATGTAAATGCAATCAAGCATATTCTAAGCTATTGTAAAACTTTATACATGGCTGGAACTGGGGTTTATACCTAAGGTGGTCAGGGAAGATTTCAAACAGGAAGTTAAGTTTGAAACCAATTTAGAAATACAAGTATATGGTTAGGAGATGGAGAATGCAGCAGAGTTTTCAGGAAACCACAAATATTCTCCAAACACTGGAGTGCAAAGTAAATGGTGATAAGGTGAGAGTAACATATGAAGAGATTGGCTGGTCCACTGGGGTAGTTTTTTTCTTTTAACAAATCAATGTTATTGATAGATATTAATAAACCTTAAATTCATTCAAGGTGTACAATCAATGCTTTTGGTATTTGTGCATTCATCACTTCAATCATACTTAGAGCACTTTCATTTTGCAATAATGATAATAAACAAAAAAAACAAATAAAACTCCTCACCTCTCTATCTCTCTATACTCTGTGGCTGTACATAGCTACTATTCTTTTTACTTTTATGAAGTATATTTGTATTTATGTTATGTAAAAAGATTCTTATATAAGCAATATCACCCATATTCATGTTTAATCTGAGGTTTGACTATCTGTTACAGTCCCATATTACAGTTTTTTTTTTTTTTTTTGCTTTCCTTCTAGTAAATATACTTGACCTTAGACTTTCCCTTTCAACCACTGTTATATATTAGCACTGCTAGTTACAAACACAATGATATGCTTTATCCATTTCTATTCATTCCCAAAGATTTAAAACAACCTTTTTGACAATTCTACAGATTAACTCTCAGCTTACCATTCTCTACCTTCTTTCTATTTTCTGGTGACCTATATTCTAATTATTAACTCCGTGAGTTTATACAATATGCCTTCATGCTGGGGGCAGAGCTAAATGGCAGCTACCAGCCTCTTTCCAACTTGGACATGTTCAAACTTTAGCTGTTCTTAGGATTGTACTATATCTAGCCAAATTTACTTATTCATAGCAGTAGTTGGTGCCCAACTGTATCTTCTTCCCCTATTTTTAGGAAATGGAGCTTCCAACTCCAGCCAAGGAATAGCTCCCAAGGCATTTTGTGCCACTAGTGGAGGATGGGCACCCTGCTCTGCACTATGGAATGCTCTACTCATGAAACTTCACTACAGATGGGCAGTCTCCTCCTTCCATTCCTTCAAGGATGTTGCAGGATGCTCTTCTGGTCTCCTGGGCTCTCCAAACAGGTGCTTTAGATATCTCTGGGTGTTTACTAACTACCCTGTAAGATAAGCTGACTCAGTGCTCCTTACTCAGGTGCCATCTTGCCCTTCCCCAACCAATCATCTTTTAATCAACAAAATCAAATTCACACTATAAGTATATCATATGAAAGCCATGTAACTGGTAAATCCTTATTTCAAAGCTTTGGCCTTACAAATTACAATGGAACTCACATCAGAGGTAAAGCATATGTGGGAAACATTTCACTCAATTTTCTGCCCTAGGACAAAATGAGAGAATTCACTTTTGAGCAAAACCTTATCAATGTGAGTTTTGTGGGAAAGGCTTCACTCATTGTTATGGCCTTTGACAACATTGGAGAACTTGCACTGGAGAGAAGCCGTATAAATGCCATCCATGTGGGAAAACATTCACTTAGTATGCTCTGCTGAAACAAGATTATAGACCTCAGACTGGAGAGAAACCATATGAATATTGTACATGTGGGTAAACTTTTAATAGAACTTCTAATCTTTGTCTATGTGTGAGAACTCACATTGTAGAGAAAACATGAATATCATCTTTGTGGGAAAGCCTTCATTCAGTGTTCTTCACTTATATTACATGAGAGAACTCACACTGGAGAGAAATCATATGAATGCCATAAATGTGGAAAGCATTCCCCCATGATTCTATCTTTACATGATGTGAGAGTATTCACATTGGAAAGAAACCCTAAGAATGTCATCTTTGGGGGAAAGCCTTCAGTCTTTGTTCTGTTTTATGTTTTCAACATAAAAAACCTCACACTGGAGAGATACCATAAGTCTATCATCTATGTTGGGAAACATCTGTTTATTTTTTAAACTCAGACAACATGAGAGAATTCAAGCTGGACAGAAATTCTATGAATGACATATATGGGAAAGGCTTCAATCAATATTCTTATCTTAGATGAATTTTGAGAACTCATACTCTAAATGTTGTGAATATGGAAGATATTTCAGCCATTTAGTTAAATTTTAAAAATGCTAGAGTAATCACAAACAGAAGAAAAATACTGTTTGTAATCAATCTGGTGGGGCCTTTAGTCATCCTGACTACTTCATCAATCTAAGCAAATTCATACTAGGAGAATTGATATAAATATCATATATGTAGCAAAGCCTTTAATAGTATGATGATAAACAACATGAGAGAACTCATAATATAAATATAATGGAAGTGGAAGTATCTTCACCCATAGCTCCAACTGATAGACAGCTCTTTAACAGAGTATAAAGCCCTATAAAAGACTCCCATATAATTTATGCTGGAGATGTTAATCTTGAAAAAAAATCACAGTGTACTTTATTCATACAGCAACACATATAGGGCAAGTGAGAATACACACTGTACAAAAATCAGATGTGTCATGAATGAAGGCATATCTTCACTGACTACTCATTCCTTATTATTAATATTATTGTTCAGTGGAAACAACAATCTTAACATCAACTTAGGAAGAATTTCAGCTTTATTTCACATCAGAAAATTCATAGTGGAAAATAAAATACTTTATATGGACTTTATAGCACACAATACAACAGAGTCAAGAATTTTGAACAAGTATTTCTATTGAAATTATGTAGGGTAACAATGTATAATTTTGAAGTGACATAGGTGTACTGAATTATGAATTTTTAGGAGGTAATATGAACTGATATCAATTCAATAGATTAGTACTTTCATACACAGAAGCAAAACATATTATTGCTGAAAATCTAATGTTGGCCACATCCTTATTTTGTTTTAATGCATTTCTAAACATAAAGATTCAAATCAACCAGAAAATAAATTTGTTTACTCAAACACTTAGAAAAGAAAATTATTATTCTTAACTATTTTCTTGGTATTATAATATATATATTCACGACATGGTGGATGAAAACAAACATAGATAAACACATTTTAGAAGTAGAGTTGTATTGTATATAAATACATCTCTTCCAAAATATAATTTAATGTTACCATCAAACTTCAGAAAGGAATTAAAAATGAAACTAAATAAACTAAAATGCATCATTCTTGGAGAAATGTAGGTTCATTGGTTAGAGAATTCCCCAGAATACAAAATCTGTGAGTGTGTCAATCAATCTATACATTACTATTTTATAGAAAAAAGCAATCCACCCCATAGAGATTAGACCAACCAAGGAAATGAAAGTACACTGAAGGCATACAGAGTGATCAATTTTCAGAATGTCCAATTTTGGGGAGGAACACAACTTTGAAAACTCCAATTTGGAATTGGGGAGCTTTCCAGTAATACCATTGCAGCCCAGTCCACAAATCACTCCAGTAGAGTGCATTCTTTACCAATAATTTATTTATTTCAATAAAAGTTTTGAATATGAGGAAACAATTTTCAAAGTGATTTAAACAACTGAACAGGAGCAGATGTCTTCACAGGTGTGTAGAGTCTCTGAATATTAAACAAATAAACCTCAGCTTTCACTGTGAGGACACCAAGATTGAAACAGCAACAAGAAACCCTTCATAACTGGCTACAGCAACTCGACCAGTTCCAGTTGAAAAAGTGGCCAAGATCATAAAAGAAAACAAGTGTTGAAAAGACTCACCCTTGCTTTTCTCACCCAGGATGGGTCTCCAGAGGTGTGTCAAGGTCTTTTCTAGCTCTTTTCTTCCATTTGGTGTAGTACTTGTTGGTGTTTAACACAAATCCACCCTGCTGACAGACAGTTTTAAGACAAGAAATGATATAATGCCTATCAAAATTCACTATCAAATCATTTTAATGATTCAATATTTATTTTTACATGTATACTGTACTATTTCAGATTTCTAGTTTCCAAATTTCCATGTCTTTGTTCTTCTCCCCATTTTCTCTTGGCCATACTGTCATTTCTTTAATGAGGGTATTCTTTTCTTAAGACTGTAATGTCTTTGCAATTCTTCTACACGAGTATTCACTTGACCTTTCAGTCATTTATCATGATATCCACATTAACAATAAGGGAAATATGGGGATCAGGTGGTTTTGTACATGGATTAAAGAAATGAATTTGGTGGAAGACAAATACATATTAAGAAATGGTGAAGATACCTTGTAACCTAATTTGTTTGTGTACATCTGAGTTTTAATAAGTGCTAAACCTGGATCACTGTTAAAATTCAAATAATAGAATTACATATATGTTTACCATATAGTTTTAAATTCCAAATGAAGAAATTTATTGAAAAATTTGAAGTCAACAAAATCTGTTCATCTAATTTTTAATCTTCTCTCAATGAATTCTCTTTTCTCCTCCAAAGCATGGGTACTTTAAAAAAATAAAAAGACATTTCTCCAACTACTTTGATTAAAAGAAAAAGTTAAAATCAAAGCACTGTTGTAAAACATATAATTTTTTAATAATAATTTTTTAAAAGATACTTTGATTACATAAATGTTACACAAAAATTGTAGGGATTCCCATATGCCCCACTTCCCACTCCTCCCACAACCTCCCCCATAAACATCCATCGTTAGTGTGGTTACATCACCTGCAATAGATATATACATCTTGGTGCTTTGCCACTAAGCATGGACCATAGTTCACATTGTAGACCACGCTCTCTCACACACAGTTCTACATGTTATATAATGATACAGAATGGCCTATATCTGTCATTGCAATGTCACTCAGGATAATTCCCAAGTCCTGAAAAAGCCCCAGTATTAAAGTACTTTCCTTCTCCATGCCCCTAAAGCATCTGGTGGCCACTGGCTCCACATTAATGTTGTAATTAATTCCATTGCATGAATCACAATATGTCTATAACAGAATACCAGTAAATCAACACTAGTCCATAGCTCTTCCCTCAATTCTGAGGAATCTGAGATGGTGATGTCCACTCCACCTCCACATGAGAGGGGGCTTATATCTCCTGAATAAGATGAATGAGATTATCCTGACTGCAGCTGCAGACTCTTCATTCCTTGGGATGGCTGTTGTCCATCTTCATTTCCTCACCAAGTTTCCAGGGTGAGTCTATTGAGCTGTAGAGCAGGAGTTGCAGCTCCTCTGAGATTCTGGGCCTAGCTGGCACATGGATGACCCAAAGACTCTCATCTTTGGAAGTACACCTAAAAACTCCAGCAACACATATAGGTTTGAATAGAAGAGACATATGGACCATGTGCAGGGAAGACATATTTGGGTCCAACTCTGTCACTTTCAGGAGCACAGATTCCAAAGTAGGGCCCACTGATAAGGTGCAAAACTCTGGGGCTATCCACCCTGATATAGGACCTGGCTGTCTCTAGAGCACTCAGGAGCTCCTGTGTTTGTGGTGTATCCACATTGGAAGCCTATGAGGTCCTATTGAAATATGAATAAGCCTTACATCTGGGATGACCTCCTGACTCACTTTGAAGTCTCTTAGCCATATGAACTCATTTGTCTTTACCTTTCCCCCTTTTGTTCCAGGTCATTTTCAAGTTGTATTGCTCATTGGCACTTGTTAGTAATCCCTCCTTGCCAGGGAGACTCATCCCTGGGAGTAATGTCCCATGCTGGGAGGAAGGTAATGCATTCATATGCTGAGTTTGGCTTAGAGAGAGGCCACATTTGAGCAACAAGGAGGCTCTCAGGTGGCAACCCTTATGCACCCCATAACAATAGGCTGGTTTCAATTTCAAGAGCAAAGACTCATATGGCTAGTCATGAATAACAAGAGCCTATCAGTGGATCATCCTCCTTTGCCAGACACTGCCCCTACATTTTGGGCACTGTTGCTACTCCCTTGGAGAATATGGCAGAGCTTTCCAGGATGGGAATTCAGGTGTATGTACCTTCAATTGAACTTCCTCCCATGCATATCCCATCCCGGACACCCCCACCAATGATCATTTCCTGCCCCAGTTGAAACCCTTCTGTGATCCAAAGCTTCTTAAAAGATGAAGCCAATACAATAGCCAAGTACAATTAATAGGAATATGAAACAATAATGATGTTTAAATTAAAGAGATAAAATACAGGAAAACTTAAAAATTAAATTAAAGGATTGCATTATTCAAAAAATGAGAAAAAAAATTAAAAAATAAAAAATTTTTTTTTGACATTTTGCTTTTTATCACTGCACTATCTGGTGTCCAGTCTGTACCATGGCACCTTCCCCCTCTCACTCCCCAGTGTCTCACTATTTTTCATTTAATTTTCAAAGAACTTTTAGGTCACAGCAAAGTCACACACCGAATACAAGACACTCTCATATACCCAACCTTCTCCCCCTTTCTCACCCTATATTAAAACCTTTTTGTAAGTGGATGGTAGGATTGTTATGACTGGTATATAACAAACATTTTCAATTGTTTACAATTGTCAATTGTTTACAGTATGGTTTACAATTGGATAATACCTTTTAATAAATTTTAATAAATTTCGATGATATTTACCATGTCCCGTGTCCATCATTGTAAGGTAGTGAAAAACATTTCCACTGACCACTAAATACCCCCTGTTTGATCTATTCTGTTCCTCTCTCCCCACCACCCCAGGTTCCATGATGACCCCCTGGCTTGACTCATTGGATGACAAGATTCAGGTTACATGCAATAAGAGGTCATGACACACTGGCTTGTCCTCCACTATTAGGAACCACCCTTGCTCTTAAGAGATGCCCACCAGTCTATTTATGCTCTCCCCTCTGTATCTTGGGTATGTTAACCCACCCTTTCCAATCTACCCACCTGTAAACCCTGCATGACCCAACCCAATATACCACTACCCTCTTGTCCTATACCTTCAATACCCAACTACACTCTATCACTTTACCATAGGTTAAGTCCTTATGGGTGATGGCTCGCAACTTTCTTTTCTTTCTCTTTCTATACACCTATCTTTCAGACAATAGTTCTCAGAGACTGCTCAATTTCCTTAATTCATATCAGTGAGTTAATGTACTGTTCATCCTTCAATGCCTGGCTAGCTTCACTCAACATAAGGTCTTCCAAATTCATCCATGTTATCCCATGTGTTAGCACTTTATTCTTTCTTACAGCTGAGTAATATTCCATTGTATGTATGTACCACATTTTGTTTATCCATTCATCTGTTGATGGGCACGGGGCTAATTCCAACGTTTGGCAACTGTGAACAATGTCGCTATGAACATTGGTGTGCATTTATCTGTTCGTGTCTTTGCTTTCAATTCTTCTGGGTATATACCCAGCAGTGGAATCGCTGGATCATACAGAAGATCTCCTTTTAGTTTTCTGAAGAACCGCCAAACTGTCCACAGTGGCTGGACCATGCCACAATCCCACCAGCAGTGGATGAAGGTTCCCATTCCTTCACATCCTCTCCAACACTTATAGTCTGCTGTTTTATTTTTTTTTAATAGCTGCCATTCTAATGGGTGTAAGATGGTATCTCAATGTAGTTTTGATATGCATTTCTCTAATAGCTAGAGATATCAAGCATTTTTTTCATGTGCTTTTTAGCAATTTGCATTTCTTCCTTAGAGAAGTGTCTTTTCAGGTCACTTGCCCATTTTTTAAAAGAGTTGTTAGTCTTTTTATTTTTGAGTTGTAGGATTTCTTTATATATGCAGGATATTAAGTTCCTATCAGATATATGGTTGCCAAATATTTTCTCCCATTGGTAGGCTGCCTTTTTCATTTCTTGATAATGTCCTTTGAAGTGTAAGTTTTTAATTTTGGTGAGATCCCATTGATCTATTGTTTCTTTTGCTGCTTGTGCTTTGGTGTGAAGTTCATGAAACCATTTCCTATTACAAGGTCCTGTAGATGCTTCCCTACATTATCTTCCAAGGTCTTTATGGTCTTAGCTCTTATATTTAGATCTTTGTTCAATCTTGAGTTGATTTTTGTATAAGGTGTGAGATGGTGTTCCTCTCTCATTCTTTTGGATATGGATATTGAATTCTCCATGCACCACTTGTTGAAGAGACCATTCTCTCCCAACTAAGTGGGCTTGGTGGCCTTGTCAAATATCAGATGACTGTATATGCAAAGATTTATATCAGGACTCTAAATTCAGTTCCATTGGTCAATATGTCTATCCTTCCTTGTGGCAATACCATGTGGTTTTCACCACTGTAGCTTTGTAGCATGTTTTAAAGTCAGGTGGTGTGATACCTGACTTCATTTTTCTTTTTCAATATGTCTTTGGTAATTCAGGGCCTCTTACCCTTCCAAATAAATTTTGTAGTTAATTTTTCCAATTCCTTAAAAAATACAGTGTTGATATTTATTGGGATTGCAATAAATCTGTAGATTAGTTTGGGTAGGATAGACATCTTGATGATGTTTAGTCTTCCTATCCATGAACAGGGAATATTATTCCATTTGTTTAAATCTTATTTGATTTCCTTTAACAGTGTTGTGTAGTTTTCTGTATATAAGTTCTTTACATCTTTAGTTAAATTTATTCCTAGGTATTTGATTCTTTTGGTACTATTGTAAATGGTATCTGTTTTCTTGATGTCCTCCTCAGATTGCTCATTATTAGTGTACAGAAATGCTACTGATTTTTGAGCATTGGTCTTATAGCCTGTGACATTACTGAACTCTTTTATAAGTTTGAGAAGGTTTGTTGCAGATTTTTCAGGGCTTTCTACCTATATGATCATGTCATCGAAATAATGAAATTTTTACTTCTTCTTTTCCAATTTGGATGCCTTTTATATCTTTTTCTTTCCTCAGTGCTCAAGCAAGAACTTCTAAGACAATGTTAAATAGGAGTGGTGACAGTGGGCATCCTTGTCTTGTTCCCAATCTCAGAGGGAAGGCTTTTAGGATTTCACCATTGAAGATGATGTTAACTTTTGGTTTTTCATATATACCCTTTATCATGTTCAGAAATTTTCCTTCTATTCATATCTTTTGTGGTGTTTTTTATCAGGAAAGGATGTTGTATTTTGTCAAATGCCTTTCCTGCATCTATACAGATAATCATGGGATTTTTTTCTTTCAATCTGTTTATGTGGTGTATTACATTGATTAATTTTCTTATGTTGAACCATACTTGCATACCCAGGATGAATTCCACTTGGTTATGGTTTATAATTCTTTTGATATGTTGTTGAATGCGATTAGCAAGAATTTTGTTGAGGATTTTAGCATCTAGGTTCGTTAGAGAAATTAGTCTGTAACTTTCCTGTCTTGTGCTATCTTTGTTTGGCTTTGGTATTAGGGTAAGTTTGGCATCATAGAATGAGTTAGGCAATGTTCCTTCTACTTCTGTTTTTTTAAAGAGCTCAAGCAGAATTGGTGTTAGCTCTTTCCAGAATATTTGATAGAATTCATCTGTGAAGCTGTCTGGTCATGGGCTATTCCTAGTTGGAAGGATTTTGATGATTGAGTCTATCTCTTTACTTGTAATTGGACTGCTGAGTTCATCAATTTCTTCTTTCATCAATGTAGGCTGTTTGTGAGTTTCTAGGAATTTGTCCATTTCCTCTAAATTATCATTCTTGTTTGCATATAATTTTTCGAAGTATCCTCTTATGATACTCTTTATTTCGGTGGGGTCAGTAGTGATATCCCCTTCTTCATTCCTTGTTTTGAGTATTTGCATCTGCTCTCTCTTTTCTTTGTTAGTCTGGCTAAGGGTTTGTCAATTTTTTTAATCTTCTCAAATAACCAGCTTTTGGTTTTATTTTTTCTAGTACTTTCTTATTTTCTTTTTCATTTAGTTCTGCTCTAATCTTTGTTATTTCTTTTTTTCTACTTCCTTTGGGGTTAGTTTGTTGTTGTTTTTCCAATTCCTCCAAGTGTGCAGTTAGGTCTTCAATTTTAGCTCTTTCTTCTTTTTTAATATATGCATTTATGACTATGAATTTCCCTCTCAGTACAGCTTTGGTGCATCCCATAGGTTTTGATATGTTGTGTTGTCATTTTCATTTGATTCAAGGTAGTTACTTATTTCTTTTGAGATTTCCTCCTTGACCCACTGTTTGTCTAAGAATGTGTTGTTTAACTTCCATATCTTTGTGCCTAATCTGGTTCTCTGGCCCTTAGTGATTTCCAATTTCATTCCATTATGGTCAGAGAAATTACTTTGTATAATCTCAATCTTTCTGAATTCATTGAGGGTTCTTCTGTGGCCTAGCATGTGGTCTATCTTGGAGTATGATCCATGTGCACTTGAGAAGAATGTATATCGCACTGCCTTTTGTGTAGCATTCTGTATATGTCTATTAGGTCCAGGTCCTCTAATGTATTATTCAGAGTCTTTGTTTCTTTATTGATTCTCTGTCTAGGTGCTCTTTGTAATTGTGATAATGTATTAAAGTCCCCTACTATAATTGTAAGGGCATTTATTTCTCCACTTAGTTTTTCCAGCGTTTGCCTCATTTATTTTGAGGCACTCTGATTAGGTGCATAAATATTTATGATTGTTCTCTCTTCTTGGAAGATTATCCCTTTTACTAATATATAGTGTCCATCTTTGTCTCTTACAATAGTTTTGCATTTCAAGTCTATTTTTTCTGATATTAAGATAACTACTCCTGCACTTTTTTAGATATTGTTTGCTTGCAAAAATGTTTTCCAGCCATGCACTTTCAGCCTCCTTGTATCCCTGGGTTGAAGGTTTTTCTCTTGTAGATAACGTATAGAGGGTCATATTTCCTTATCCATTCTTCTAATCTGCATCTCTTGACTGGTGACTTTAATCCATTAACATTTTGTGTTATTTCGTTTAATGAATTTCTGACATCAACCATATTTTCTTTGGGTTTATGTATCTCTTATGCTGTTTTTATTTCTCTTTTTGTCTTTTTAGTTGTTCTTACACTCTCCTCCAACTCTCTCTCTCCTGTTTTTTCCTTTCAACCTGTAGAACTTCCTTTAGTATTTACTTCTGGAAATGCAGGTTTCTTAATGGCATATTTTCCTAATTTCTGTTTATCTGTGAATATTTTGAACTCTCCATAATTTTTGAATACCAGCTTTGCTGGATAGAGAATTCATGGCTGGAAGTTTTTTTATTTTAGTACCTTGACTATGTCATACCACTGTCTTCTTTCCTCCATGGTTTCAGATGAGAAATCAGCACTTAATATTATTGTGCTTCCCTTGAATGTGATGGTTCTCTTTTCTCTTGCTGCCTTGAGTATTTTCTCTTTATCTTGAGCATTGGACATTTTGATAATTATATGTCTTGGAGTAGGCCTGTTGTGACTTATACAATTTGGGGTGCATTGTGCTTCCTGGATACGTACATCCATCTCACTCAATAGGGTTGGGAAGTTTTCAGCCATTATTTCCTTCAACACTCCTTCTGTTCCCTTTCCCTTTTTTTCTCTTTCTGTGAGGCCTATAATGTGTATGTTTGTGCATTTTGTGTTGTCAGTTAAATCCCTAAGTCCCTGCTGGATTTTTTCTATCTTTTTATCTATCTTTTCTACTATCTGTTTGGTTTCATATGTGGTGTCTTCCACATCACTAATTCTTTCTTCTGCCTGTTCAAATCTACTGTTAATTGAATCCAGCATCTTTTAATTTCTTGGATTGTGTCATTGATCACCATCATATCTGTTATCTTTTTATGTATGCTTACAATTTCTTCAGTATGTTCCCCCTCTGTCTTCTTAATATACTTTATCTCTTTCTTCACTTCATTAAGTTGGTCCATGATATTTGTTTGGACAGCTTTGATTAGTTGTTCAATGTTCTGCATCTCTTCCTGGTTTTTAGCTTGATCATTGGAATGGTCCATGTCTTCCTGTTTCTCAGTATGGTTTGTAATTTTTTGTTGCTTTCTGGTCATCATTTTATCTTGATGGATTTATTCCATTGATTAGCTTCTTTCTCTGCTACAGAGTTTTATTTAGCTGGTGGTTCTGTGTGTGTGTTAAGTTTTCTCTTTGACACTTTGTTCTTCTTGTATTTCCTTGCTTTTTTCTATGTTCCCTTGAAGGGAAAAGATTAGGGCCAGAGGAATCAAAAGAGGTAAGAAAGGAAAAATGATAATAGTAATATTGATAAAATTTAGAAGAGTGGCTATATCAGAGTTAGTAAAATGAATATTGAACTTATGTAGGCAGTGTAGAGTAATAGGGGAAAAAAGTGGAGTATGTATAATGGAATGAGAAACTAAATAGATAAAAATATATAGAATGATGTAAAAGGACAGAATGATGAGGAGAGAGGGAAAGAGTAAAGAATAGGCTGAAAGGAATAAGTTAATAATTATAATAAAAAAAGAAAACAGAATAGGCAAGATAGAAATGAACACCCGTGAAGTTGAGGACTAATGAAAAAAGCTGGAATGTAAGAACCACAACAGAAAGCAGAAGGTGGAAAGATGAAGGAATAAAAAGAGATAGAGTTGGTAGACAGTT
The DNA here is from genome assembly GCA_026826555.1 of Tolypeutes matacus. Lineage (NCBI taxonomy): Eukaryota > Metazoa > Chordata > Mammalia > Cingulata > Chlamyphoridae > Tolypeutes > Tolypeutes matacus. The sequence goes on from JAKSZT010054120.1 coordinate 468,305, forward strand.
TCACTATACACAGGGAATGGAAAATCAAGGAAGAAGAAGTACAGCAAAGAAGAAACAAGGTAGCAGCACCTAATTTTTTAAAAAAGGGGGGTGGAGAGGAAAGAGGAAACAAAAGGAAGAAACAAACAAACAAAGAAAAACCAGGAGACATCCAAGTCCTATATAAGAGGAGATAGCTCCAGAGATTGATGTCTTATCAGTGGACTCTACTTTGGAATCTGTGCTCCTGAAAGTGAGAGTTGGACTCAAATAAATCCTCCCTGCACATGGTCCATCAGTCCCTTCTATTCAAACCTATATGTGATGCTGGAGTTTGTAGGTGTACTTCCAGAGACTGGAGCCTCTGGCCTGCCCATGTGCAAGCTGTGCTTGGAATCTCGGTAGAACTGCAACTCCTACTCCACAGCTCAATGGACTCACCCAAGTCACCTGGTGAGGAGATGATGATGGACAACGGCCATCCCAGGAATGGAGAGAGCCTGCAGCTGCAGGCAGGTTAATCCCAGCCACCATATCCATGGGATATAAGCCCCCTCTCACTTGGAGGTGGAGTGGACATCACCATCCCAAACTCCTCAGAATTGGGGGAAGAGCTATGGACTAGAGTGGACTTAATGGTATTTGTTGTAGACATATTGTGATTCAAGCAATGGAAGAAATTATAACAGTGATGTTCAGCGAGTGGTCACTGGATGCTTTTGGGGCAGGAAAGGGAAAAGCAGTTGTAATACAGGGGCTTTTTCAGCACTTGGGAATTATCCCGAGTGGCTTTACAATGACAGATATAGGCCATTTTACAGCATATAGCATGCAGAACTGTGTGGGAAAGAGTGTGATCTACAATGAGAACTATGGTCCATGCTTAGTGGCAAAGTCCCAGGATGTGTATATCCATTACAAGTGATGTGCCACACTAATGAAAGACGTGTATGTGGGATGTAATGGGTGGTGTGGGAGGTGGGGAACATGGGAATCCCTGTAATTTTTTTGTAATATTTATGTAATCTAAACATCTTTTAAAATAAAAATAAAAAGATAAAAGAAAAAGAACATAGTTGTTGGGAGCGTTGTTCTCTTATTTCAATAAGTCAAATTTACTAATGGTGTTCTTTAAATTTTCTGTAACATAAATATTTTATGTGCATGTTCTTGCAGTTACTGATAATTGTGCTAAAATCTCGCAATATTATTGTTGATTTGTCATGTTAGGTCAAAGACTTAAAAAAATATTTCAAGGCTATGTATTTAGATATATTCAATTCACAATGATTATATAATGTTGCCACATTGATTTTTTTTTTACCTTTGTAAACATTTTATATCTGGAAAACAAACAAAAAACAAATTATGGAAGAATAGCATTCCTTCTTGGGCCCTTGTGGAGCCTCTCAGCCTGTGTTCATCAATCAACTACCTTGCAGCCTTCTCTCTGCAGGTTTTGAGGCAGATTTTAGTGATTAAATTAAGTTAAACAATGTTTTTTGAAGAAATAAGGGACCCAAAAGAGGGCCTCTTTTGGACCAACCCCTCTACAAAGGGGACCCTAAATAGGTTCGTGGAAATTTACCAAACACTTCCCAATGCCTGACTCTCCCCCAGGGGAGCTGAGACTCTGACACTCATCAGGGAATTATAAAATTGGCTGGCTCCAACCCCTCCTGAGCCAAACCTCTCTGTCCCATGGCTGTCAGGTAAATCAGGCTTCCTCAGCAAATTCACCTCTCCCCTCAGCCTGGCACCACTTCTAGCCAGCTGGTTTGCTCCCTAAAAGCTGCAAGGGGATCCAGGTAGCCAAACTGACCGGGAAAAACACCTCTCACCTTTTGCCAGGACCCTCCCACTCTCAGAGAGTGCTCTCTTTTACCGGGTTCCTGGGAGGGTGGGGCTTAGCCATCTGCATCCACGATTTCTAGCTAGGGAAAAAGCTCACAATTTTATGTTGAGCAGTCCACCAGCTCCCTCCAGAATGATGTCCCCAAGGCTTTCATTCCACCAGCTCCCAGAAGAGACCACCTGGGCAGGATCCTGTCCCCAGTCAGCCATCCTCCATGAGAGAAAAGGTGAGTGCCCACCTAAACTGACACAATCTTCCGGGAGTAAATCAAAATCTATAATTGATTAGAAATACTCTTCTGGATATCCTATCATCTTTAGGGATATTTATTTCATTATGAAAATGGCAAGAACACCACACTTAGGCATATGGTGAAGATACATCCGGAACCTACTCAAATGAGATTGAATCAGGACAGCAGGTGAAATATATATATTCTCTCATTCTCTGTCTCTGTCTCTCTCCATATATCTAAAAGATGCCTAGGATAATTGCCAAGCTTACTAAGTGCGCATCTTTTAATCTTAGCTAAATTAGAGTGATTTTAGGTAAAATGAGTTATCTGACACACAATGATGACATGAATGAATGGTTTAGAAAATGATAAAAACATACTCACAGGGAGAAAATGCATTGAGTAGCAGAGAACATTCTCCAGAGGGCAGTATATATAGAAATTGCTGTGGAGTCTTGGAGCTGGGGGCTTAGGTCTGCCTCCATTAACATACTCTGAACTGTTATCAGTTTTACATATTGAATTTCAATTGTTTAGAAAGCACTGTCCATGGTCTCATTTTAAATAGGAGCTTTATTTATTTATTGGCTTAGAGAGAGGCCACATTTGACCAATAAAGAAGCTCTCAGGAGGCAACTCTTAGGCACTCACAACACTAAGCTTTCAATTTCAAGAGCAAAGGCTCACAAGCTTAGTCCTCTATGTCAAGGACCATCAATGGACCATCCTCCTTTGTCACTCATGCCCCTGCACTTGGGAGACTGTTGCTGCTCCTTTAGAGAATGTGGCAGAGCTCTTCAGGATGAGAATTTAACATTCTCTTGGTTATTGTGTGAATCTCCACCCACTGTGACAATGACCCATGAACATTTGAACACATTTATATACTTTATATGTATGCTCAGGTAAACTTCCTCCCATATATCCCCCCTTACTGACACCCCACACCAATGATTCCCCCCTGCCCCAGTTGTAACCCTTTTGTGATGTAAAACTTCTTGAAAAATGAAGCCAATAAAATAGCCAAATACAATTAATAGGAAAATGAAATCATAATGATAGCTTTAAATATAAGAAATAAAATACATAACATTTAAAAAACTAAAACTAAAAATTAAAAAATTTAAAAATTTAAAAATTGGGATATTAAAAAGAATGAAAAATATTTAAATTTTTTTGACATTTTGCTTTTCATCACTCTAATAGATGTTGTCCTGTATGTACAGTGATATTTTCTTCCATTTATTTTCCAGTGTCTTACTTTCTCTCATTTTGTTTTCAAAGAAGTTTTAGATCACAGTAAAGTCACATACAGAACACAGGGGAGTCCCATACACCCAACATCCTCCCCCTTTTTCCCCTTCCTGTATTAATACCTTTTTATATGTGGATGGTACATTTGTTACAACTGATATACAAATAGTGAAACATGGCTACTAACCATTTTCAATGGTTTACATTATGGTTAACATTTAGACTGTACACTTTTATAAATGTTGGTATTTAACATGGCCTGTGTCCATCATTGCAAGATCATGTAGAACACTTGCACAGCTCACTAAATTATATCCAGCACATGGTAGTCATACATATGACCTATTACTAGATTATGTGGCTGTTTATTTTTATTTTTTTCTCATTAAACTTTGTTTTAATGGGTCTCAAAATTCTGTGACAGATTTTTTATCAAGTTGTTTCCATTTAAAAAGTACTGATTTTAAAAACTAATAACTTAAAACTGCCACACAAAAACTAATGGTCCACAAAACATTCCTTTCCTTCTGAAAGTTTTACGATGCATTGTTATCATTAACCAGTCTTTTACTATTAAACTTAAATGGCCAATTAAGACAAACAGTTCTGAGACCGTTCTTCCACCACTGATTAAGACTGGGGTGGCAGGTGTTGTGGATAATATTCATTTAGCCTTCTGAGCTTTCAGGGCAGACTTGGTGACCTTGCCAGCTCCAACAGCCTTCTTGTCCACTGCCTTGATGACACCAACAGCAACTGTCTGTCTCATATCACGAACAGCAAGACGACCCAGAGGAGGATAGTCAGAGAAGCTCTCAACACACATGGGCTTCCCAGGAACCATGTCAACAATGGCAGCATCACCCGATTTCAGGAATTTGGGGCCATCTTCCAGCTTCTTACCAGAACGGCGATCAATCTTCTCCTTCAGCTCAGCAAACTTGCAAGCAACGTGAGCTGTGTGACAATCCAGCACAGGTGCATAACCAGCACTGATTTGGCCTGGATTGTTCAGGATAATCACCTGAGCAGTGAAGCCAGCTGCTTCCATTGGTGGGTCATTTTTGCTGTCACCAGCCACATTGCCACGACGAACATCTTTTACAGAAACGTTCTTGATGTTGAAGCCCACATTGTCCCCAGGAAGAGTTTCACTCAAAGCTTCATGATGCATTTCAACAGACTTTACTTCAGTTGTAACATTGACTGGAGCAAAGGTGACCACCATGCCCAATTTGAGAACACCAGTCTCCACTCGGCCCACAGGGACAGTACCACTACCACCAATTTTGTAGACATCCTGAAGAGGCAGATGCAAGGGTTTGTCGGTTGGACGAGTAGGTGGCAGGATGCAATCCAGAGCTTCAAGCAGCGTAGTTCCACTGGCATTGCCGTCCTTACGGGTGACTTTCCATCCCTTGAACCAAGGCATATTAGCACTTGGCTCCAGCATGTTGTCACCATTCCAACCAGAAATCGGCACAAATGCTACTGTGTCAGGGTTGTAACCAATTTTCTTAATGTAGGTGCTGACTTCCTTAACGATTTCCTCATATCTCTTCTGGCTATAGGGTGGCTCAGTGGAATCCATTTTGTTAACGCCAACAATTAGTTGTTTCACACCCAATGTGTAAGCCAGAAGGGCATGCTCACGGGTCTGCCCATTCTTGGAGATGCCAGCTTCAAACTCACCAATGCCAGCAGCAACAATCAGGACAGCACAGTCAGCCTGAGATGTGCCTGTAATCATGTTTTTAATAAAGTCTCTGTGTCCTGGGGCATCAATGATGGTCACATAGTACTTGCTGGTCTCAAATTTCCACAGGGAGATATCAATGGTGATACCACGCTCACGCTCAGCTTTCAGTTTATCCAAGACCCAGGCATACTTAAAGGATCCCTTTCCCATCTCAGCAGCTTCCTTCTCAAATTTTTCAATCGTTCTTTTGTCGATTCCACCACATTTGTAGATCAGGTGGCCGGTAGTAGTTGACTTGCCCGAATCTACGTGTCCAATGACAACAATGTTGATATGAGTCTTTTCCTTTCCCATTTTGGCTTTAAGATACAGCGATGGTTTTCACGACACCTGTGTTCTGGCGGCAAACCCGTTGCGAAAAAGCTGTTTATTTTTTTTAATGAACATTTTTTTTTTTACTTTATTTTGTACATTTAATAATTGAAAATATAAACAATTAAAAACTAAAAAGTAAACACAGATGAATAAATATATTCATTTCTCAATTAAATGAACTGGACACACATAAAAAATTTTTTTGAATCAAACAATATGTTACACAATATATTTGGTTCATAGTAATGCTTTCATTCAGTATTTGTTCTTCTGTGTCTGGCTTGCTTCACTCAACATAATGTCCTCCAGGTTCATCCATGTTGCCATATGCTTTACAACTTCATTTCTTCTTACAGCTCCATAATATTCCATCATGTGAATAGACTACAGTTTATTTATTCATTCATCTGTTGATGGAGACCTGGGTTGTTTCCAACTTTTGGCAATGGTGAATAATGTTGCTATGAACATCGGTGTGCAGATGTCTGTTTGTGCCACTGCTCTCAGTTCTTCTGGGTATATACCCAGTAGTGGTATTGCAGGATCACATGGCAAGTCTATATACAACTTCTTTAGGAACTGCCAAACAGTCCTCCACACTGGCTGTACCATTCTGCATTCCCACCAACAGTGAAGAAGTGTTCCTATCTCTCCACATCCTCTCCAACACTTGTAGTTCTCTGTCTTTTTGATAGTGGCCATTCTGATAGGGGTGAAATGATATCTCATTGTAGTTTTGATTTATATTTCCCTAATCATGAGTGATTTTGAGCATTTCTTCTTTTTTTTTTTTTGCCATTTGTATTTCTTCTTTGGAGAAATGTCTATTCAAGCCTTTTGCCCATTTTTTAATTGCATTGTTTGTCTTTTTATTGTTGAGTTATAACATCTCTTTATGTATCCTGGATATTAATCCCTTATCAGATATGTGATTTCCAAATATTTTTTCTCATTGAGTTGGCTGCCTTTTCACTCTTTTGACAAAGTCCTATGAGGTGCCAAAGTGTTTAATTTTGAGGAGATCCCATTTATCTATTTTTTCTTTTGTTGCTCATGCTTTGGGTGTAAGGTCCAAGAAATCACCACCTACTACAAGGTCTTGAAGATGTTTCCTACATTTTATTCCAGTAGTTTTATGGTTCTGGCTTTTATATTTAGATCTTTGATCCATTTTGAGTTGATTCTTGTGTAGGGGGTGAAATAGGGGGTCCTCTTTCATTCTTTTGGTTATAGATATGCAGTTCTCCCAACACCATTTGTTGAAGAGACTATTTTTTAATGTTAGCATGGACTTGGTAGGTTTGTCAAAACCAGCTGACTATATAGGTGAGGGTTTATTTCTGGGTTCTCAATTTTATTCCACTGATCAATGTGTCTAGCTTTATGCCAGTACCATGCTGTTTTGACCACTGTAGCTATGTAATATGTAATATGTTTCAAGGTCAGGCAGTGAAATTCCTCCCACATTGCTCCTATCAGATATATGTTTACAAAATATTTTCTCCCATTGGATAAACTGTCTTTTAACTTTCTTGACAAACTCCTTTGAAGTGCAAAAGTTTTTAATTATGAGGAGCTCCAATTTATCTATTTTTATTTCACTGCTTGTGCTTTCAGAGTGAAGTTCATGAAATCATTTCCTAATACAAGATCCTGTAGATGTTTCCCTACATTATCTTCCAAAGTCTTTATGGTCTTGGTTCTTAGATTTAGATCTTTGATCAGTCTTGAGTTAATTTTTGTAGAAGGTGTGAGATGGTGTTCCTCTCTCATTCTTTTGGATATAGATATCCAGTTCTCCAAGCACCATTTGTTGAAGAGGCCATTCTCTGCCATTTGAGTGGGCTTGGTAGCCTTGTCAAATATTAGTTGACTGTATATGTGAGGAACTATATCAGAACTCTCAATTTGGTTCCTTTGGTCACCATGTCTATCTTTGTGTCAATACCATGCAGTTTTGACCACTGTAGCTTTGTAGTATGTTTTAAAGTCAGAGAGTATGATTCCTCCAATTTCATTTTTCTTTTTTCAATATGTCTTTGGCTATTTGGTGTTTCTGACCCTTTCAAATAAATTTCAAAGTTAGTTTTCTATCTCAGTAAAAACTGCTGTGTTGATTTTTGGGGGGATTTGCATTAAATCTCTAGGTTAGTTTTGGAAGGATAGCCATCTTAATGATGTTTAGTTTTCCTACCCATGAACAGGGAATATTCTTTCATTTATTTGAGTCTTCTTTGATTTTCTTTAGCTGTGTTGTGTAGCTTTCTATGTATAAGTCATTTACATCAATAGTTAAATGTATTCCTAGGTATTTTAGTTACTATTGTAAATGATATTTTTTTTCTTGACTTCCTCCTCAGATTGCTCATTATTGATGTACAGAAATGGTACTGATTTTTGCACATTGATCTTATAACCTGTGACATTACTGAACTCATTTATAAGTTCAAGAAGCTTTGTTGTAGATTTCTCAGGGCTTTCTATGTATAGGATCATGTCATCTGCAAATAGTGTAATTTATATTTCTTCCTTTCAAATTTGGATGCCTTTTATATCTTTTTCTTGCCTCAGTGCTCAAGCAAGTACTTCCAGCACAATGTTAAATAAGAGCAGTGATAGTGGGAATAATTGTCTTGTTCCCAATCTTAGAGAGAAAGCTTTTAGGATTTCACCATTGTATATGATGTTAGCTGTGGATTTTTCATATATACCCTTTATCATAATCAGAAAGTTTCCTTCTACTCTTATCTTTTACAGTTTCTTTATCAGGAAAATGTGCTGTATTTTGTTGAATGCTTTTTCTCCAACTGTAGAGATGATCATGTGATTTTTTTCTTGAGATCTGTAAATGTGGTGTATTACATTGATTGATTTTCTCATGTTGAACCATCTTTCCATGTTTAAGCAGGATTGGTGTTAGTTATTTCCAGAATCTTTGGTAGAATTCACCTGTGAAGCTATCTGGTCCTGAGCTCTTCTTAGTTGGGAGATTTTTGTTGACTGAGTCTATCTCTTTATTGTGACTGGTCTGTTGAGTTCATCAATTTCTTCTTTCATCAATGTAGGCTGTTTGTAAGTTTCTAAGAATTTGTCCATTTCCTCTAAATTATCCTCCTTGTTGGCATACAATTTTTCAAAGTATCCTCTTATGATACCCTTTATTTCCTTGGGGTCAGTGATGTTATCAACTTTCCCATTTCTTATTTTGTGTATTTGCATCATCTTTCTCTTTTTCTTTGTTAGTCTATCTCAGGGTATGTCAATTTTATTGATCTTGTCAAAGAATGAGCTTTTTGTTTTATTTTTTATAGTGCTTTTTTGTTTTCTGTTTCATTTAGTTCTGCTCTAATCTTCATTATTTCCTTCTTTCTACTTCCTTTGGGGTTTGTTTTTCTTTTTCTAATTCCTCCAGGTGTGCAGTTAGGTCTTTGATTTTAGTTTTTTTTTTTTTTTTTTTTTGCATATATGCTATTATGGCTCTGAATTTCCCTCTCAGTACAGTTTTTTTGCATTCCATAGATTTTGATATGTTGAGTTGTCATTTTCATCCATTTCAAAGTAGTTACAGATTTCTTTGAGATTTCCTCTTTGACCCACTGTTTGTCTAAGAGTATGTTGTTTAACTTCCATATCTTTGTGCCTAATCTGGTTATCTGGCCCTTACTGATTTCCAGCTTCAAACCATTGTGCCTAGAGAAATTACATTGTATAACTTCAATTTTTCTGAATTCATTGAGAATTTTTCTGTGGCCTACCATGTGGTCTGTCTTGGAGAATTATCTTTGTGCACTTGAGAGGACTATATTCCACTGTATTTGGGTGTAATGTTCTGTATATATCTATTAGGTCCAGATTCCCTATTGTATTATTCAAAGTCTCCGTTTCTTCATTGATTCTCTGTTGAAATGTTCTGTCTAATGATGATAATGGAGTATTAAAGTCCCCCACTATAATTGTAGGGGCATCTATTTCTCCACTTAGTTTTCCAGTGTTTGCCTCATGTATTTTGAGGCACCTGGGTTAGGTGCATATATGTTTAGGATTGTTCTTTCTTCTTGAATGATTAACCCTTTTACTAATATTTAGTATCCATCTTTGTATTTTACAATAGTTTTGAATTTAAAGTCTATTTCATCTGATATTAGTATAGATACTTCTGCCCATTTTTGGTTATTGTTTGCTTGTAAGATTGTTTTCCAGCCATTCACTTTCAGCTTCCTAGAATCCCTGTGTCTAAGGTGGGTTTCTTGTAGTCAACTAAAAAGAAAAAAAGGGAAATAAAAACAACATATGACATACATAACCCCAAAGAAAACATGGCTAATGCAAGTAATTCATTGAGAATAATAACACTGAATGTTAATGGATTAAAACCACCAATCAAGAGACACAGATTGGCAGAATGGATAAGGAAACATGACCCATCTATATGATGTCTTCCAAATAGAAAATTTAAAGACATGATCTCATCCTTTTTTTTCTTGTTCTGTAAAGAAACAAATGCACAGACAGGCTCAGTAATGATTTTCATATCCAAGGGCTAAAAGGGCAGAACAGGGCTAGAGCCTGGCCTTCTTTCATCGATCTACTTATCTTAGAACATTATATATGTGTTTTTGTAGGTGGGTCCTATATCCAGGAAAAAATTGACATGTGGAGGAAAAAATCACTTTAAAATTATGGTTAAATTGCATTTAATACAACCATATAAGGGTTCATACATCAAAACCTGTTAAGAATCTATATGGAATATTTAGCTTTGTGAAAATAGACATTAAATCATATATATTGCTAGATTTATATTAGTTTGCTCCTGATTTTTGTAGACTGATTTAATAGTAAGAATAAATGTACTGCTTCTTATAATAACTTGGTTTCATTGAAAGTGAAATGTATCTGCACAGTCATCTGCTCTACAAGGCTACTTCCATCATAATTGATGAAAACAAATACATTGTCTAAAAACAATTTTCTGAAAATATGTGAAAATTTAATTTCCCAGTACAGCAATCTTCCACATTCACCAGCATCACTGAATTACCAGTCATTTTGTCTACCATAAAGTGAATTATCAGGCTATTAATGTATGTTTAGAATTAGGGTAGTTGGAAATTTAAGTTGAAGTTTTCTTTTGTTTAATGGAACATAAAAGATTTGTGGTCTTTCAGTGAAAACTATATTTATGTATAAATATAAGTATTGTCATTAGTATCCCAAACTTATTTACTTACTGATGTAGGAGATGAGATGAAAATTATAAAAAGAGCCCACATAAAATCAAGCAAATGTTGCCCTGGCAGTTGAAAGGATAAGATCATGAAAAGTACTCATATAATACCTTGCCATAATGGAGAAGAAAGACTCCCCATTCTAGAGAAATGTCTATGAAAATATCCAGTAGTTAATGAAATAAAGAAACCCTGAGTGACCAGAAACATTGAGGAAGTCTTACAGGAACAAAACAAGAAAACACAGGATTCCAATAAACACAAGGTACCATGGTGACATAGAATCTTTGGTCTTAAAGGGGTATCATAGATAAATGGTATTACTTGTGGAAACCTGTATTTCACTGAGTTCAAATATTCACTAATGTATACTTTATTTTTACTGTGCATATTTAAATATTCCATTCTCTCCATTCATCCGACCAGTTTAGGAGATGTGCACATTCTGCTTCTGACATCAATCTTCCCTCATTTAAGCACCCATGACTTGGTTCTGTTTCCTGCTTAAAGAAAGGCCCTTTAAAACCTCAGAAATAAAAAATCCATCCTTTTAGTGAAGAAAACATGATGAACTACTGCACATAGTAGTTCAGATCTAATTACATGAATCAGTTTGGGTACAAATAATTTATAAAGTTTGTAAAGGGCCCCCAAGTAATAAAAATCTTTAACACTCATAGGTGAAAATAAAAAGATACATTAGTAAATATTTTATCTTACTGAAAAATATGTTCCTCCATTTAAATGACAAATTGAGAAGGAATGGCAAAAGTGGCACAAAACAAATGGCAGAAAAACAAAACAAACAACCCAACTATTAGAGCAAATCTATGAAGGAAGCTTCCCAGAATAGATTTGGGCAGAAAATGAAATAGATTCCCCATCCTAAGATATATATGTGAAGTTGACCATAAGTTATAGGAAGTGAGAAATATGTAATGAGCATGAAAATGGAGAGATGATTCAGAAATTAAAAAAAAAAAAAAAAAAACAAGGAAGAAACTTGGTTCCTAAACACACTCTTCCTCAAGCCCTCCGGTATGTATACATGCTACTTTTTTTTTTTAAAGTAATTTATTGAAGTATATCATTCATACATGAACATATATAAACTATAAGTGTTCAGTAAACATTGCATGAACTTACAAAACAAACATGCATAACATCATACAGGGCTCCCACACATCACCCCCCCAAACACCCTGCATTGTTGTAAAACATTTGTTAACAAATCATGAAAGACCATCATCAAAGTATTACTACTAACGATAGTTTGTATTTTCCTCCACTTTACTTTTTTTTGGATTTATCTATTTACTTATATACATTTTTACCCCCTCAGCCCCACTTTTGCTGTTTCTGTGTCCATTCATTTGTCAACTCTCTGTGTCCATTTCCTGCCCTCTCTTCTCATCCTTCTCCTCCTGTCTTCACTGGGATTTAATCCTTGGAAACTCTGATGTGGGAGAGAGGCATCCTACCATCTGTGCCACCTTAGTTCCTGGTTTTTCAGTGCATCTCTTCTTGACTCTCCCTTGTGTCACTCTCTTGTTATATCATCATCTTGCTGTGTGGCTCATGGGGACTGATGGCTCACCTGCTCATGGAGCCTGGTGGCTTACCCACTCATGGGTCCTGGCAGCACACCTGCACATGTGGCCTGGAGGTTCACTTGATCATGGGGCTTGGCCATCACAGTACCTGATGGCAGACCCATGAATGGGGCCTGGTGGCTCACCAGCAGGGCAGGGCAGCACACCTATGCATGGAGCCTGGTGGCCTATGTACCTTCCATATTTTTCTTTTTCTAAATTTTTACCAGGATGTCCCAGGGATTGAACACAGCCCCCTCAACATGGGGGACAGATCCCCAACCACCCAAGCTACATCCATCCCCTGCTATATCTCTTAAGGTTGACAAAGGTGTAACATACAGGATGGTCATATACTAAATCAGGTTTAGTTTATTACCAGCATTCTAAAAACCAGACCTAGGGAGAAAAAGTAAGTTTGGGGACACATTCATGGTTTCTAATATAGTGAATGTTTAGCCTACCCTGATTATCACAAAATCAGATCAGTGAGAATATTCACATACATGCTGCTTTTTTATTAAACTGTCCTGTGCCAACATTCTAAGTCAATGTACTCATATGTTCCAGCTTTACCTGGGGAAAGTCCATTCCTCCTTCAGATCTCATAGAAGTGGAGCCATTATTGGTGATGATATTTGTAACATAACCAATACAGCAGAAAAAAAAGTACTACAGAAATATTTTCATGAAGGGAGAATATGTATAATAAGAGAAAATAAACTTACATCACCATCTTTCCTTAGATTTGTTAATATGAATGGATAGAAAATGAAGTAATGAAAGAATTAGTAGTATAATATTAGAATTAGTTATAACCATATATAGAATCACTCAATTCTGATCAGCTTAGAGAAATCTAAGAGACAGCTTAGAGAAAAACAAACAAATGATAAGGGCATAGTTTTGGTGTTAATGGGTTGCCTTAGAAATAAAGAATTCCAGCCTTTGGGAAGAGACATGATACTTTCTCTCTTATGTGACCCTCTTTCCACTGTGATCTGACTTGCTCATTCCCATTTCCTCCCCCTAAAGAAAGCCCTTTCCCTTCTAGACCAGAAACAGCAATGCTTTCATTGAGGGAGATGTTGAAAGTAATCCATAATAAGAAAAAAGTAGCGATATAAAAGAATTTATCAGTTAAAGTGTGCATAAAAATTGTAAACTTCCATTTAGTTCTTACAGTGTTCTCTTCATTTGCTTCATGAATTGAATGATCTTGAAATAAGTAAAGTGGATATTAAAATATAAATATATATTAGCTATTATTTGAGCTATGGTAACAATGATTCTTACATCTAAAATACATTCTGAGGAAGAAAATATGGCCCAATAATCAAAAATATAATGAGAAAAACAAGACTAAGATAACAGGTGATTTGACTTTAGAAGATAAGGATCAAGGAAATACCTATTCACACAGATTAATAGAAATATGCATTTTAGGAAATTCTCTATGAAAATATCCCTAGTAACAAGTACCTGAATCTGCTGAGAAACCAGAGACACTGAAGGAGGATTTAATCTACAAAACATGGCAATGTAGAATCTTTGTTCAAAAAAGCACTCTCTCAAAAGTCTGGTAGCAATATTACATCATTCTTAGAGACACCTGTAGGGAGACAGTATAGCTGTACAGATAAAATAATCCTATTTTTTCTCCCCATAACCACATGGCTTATCTCTCTTGTCACTTTATTCTCATTGTATGTTATGTACATGTCATCTCTGATCTTATCAGGAATTTGGGATCAGAGATTGGCTGCAGAAGTAGTTTCAAAAAAGGAGGGACATTCCATTGTATTCAGAGTTAGACTCATTTACAATTTTCCTACACATGGTTATTCTGCTCCTTTTATTTGAAGCTATAATTAGCACTATACTCACTAAATATATGTCCTAGAAACTTAAATCTTCAGTATGTTCCTATGGCAATTGAGCCCTGAATATCAGCAGAGTTGCAACACTTACTCTCCAGTTCCAGATCCTAACAAAAGGATCATGATGGACAAAGCACATACCAAAAAATAGAGAATATTCACAACTGCAAGAAAGACAATTCCATCCATATGCCCCATGGGATTTAAGCTCCCTCTCAATAAGAAACAGAGTGGGCATCTCCATCCTGAATCATCAATATTGAGTAATGAGCAAAAATACGGAAGGGATTCAACTATGGACTAATGTAGCGTTATTATTATAGCAATGGAAAAACTTGTATCATGATATAAAGGAAGTGGTCACCAGAGGTTCTGAGGGATGGGAGAGGGAAGAATAGGTGTAACATAGGACATTTGGGGGATATTGCAATTGTCCTGCAAGACATTGCAATGATGGATACAGACCATTATATATTTTGTCAAAACCTATAAAATTGTGTGGTGAAAAGTGTAAACTATAATGTAAACTATAGACCATGGTTAGTGGCAATACATCAATATGTAGTCATCAATTTCCACAAATGTACCACATTAATGAAAGATGTTGCTAATGGGGGAAAGTGTGCGTGTGGGGTGGGGTTTATGGGAATCCCTTATTTTCCTGATGTAACATTTAAATAATCTAAAGCTTATTTAAAAATAAAAAAGTAAAAAATATAAAAAGCATATTACTTAGCTACAGTGGTAAAAAAATGAAACAACAACAACAACAACAAAACAGCACGGTACTGGCATAAAGACAGAAAAATTGACCAATGGAACTGAACCAAGAACTCAGAAATAGTCCTCAAATCTACAGTCAAGTGATTGTTTTTCTTTTGCAGGGGAAAGTTTATTTATTTTTTAAATATATTTTTTTACAGAAGTTGTGAACTCAAAAAATAATTACATGCATGTGGAGAACTCTCACACAACAACCCTTCAGCAACACACCACACTGTTGTAGATATTTGTTGTAGATTGTGAGATAATATCATTTGACTATTACCCCTAAGTACAATACATGCATACATTTAGCATATTTTTTTCCATACACCCCTATTATTACCTCAGTACATCTTTGGCATTGATGCAAGAATATTTCAGTATTGCTGTTAAGTATAGATCATACATGACATTAATTTTAGTTTCCCATGCTTTTCCTCATCACCACCACCCAGTATCAGTGACACACATCTGTTCTAGTTCACAGAAGGACATTCTTGCATTTTTACTATTAACCACAATTCTCATCCACCTCTGGGTTCACTGTGTTATTCAATCCATAGATTATTCTCTATTTTTCTTTAAATTGACATTTACATCCCTAGACAAACTTTTAAAGCTGCAATCCATTTATAAACTAGCTGTTAGTTATACTCTGTATAATGGGTTACTATCATTTCTATCCATTTCCACACATTTACAGTCAAGTTAATTAAAACTTCTACATACATTAAGCATCAGTACTCCTTCACAGTCCTCCTACTATCTCCTAATAAATTATTTTCTAAGTTTTATCTCCATGCATTTATTCTTCATATTTAGTTCATATTAACGAGACCATGCAATATATGTCCTCTTGTGTCTGACTTATTTCACTTAGCATGTCTTCAAGATTCATTCATGTTATCATATGTGTCCCAATTTCATTTCTTCTTCCTCTAGCATAGTATTCCATCATATGTATATACCACATTTTGTTTATCTATTCATTGATTGATGGACATTTGGTTTGTTTAAATCTTGTGACAATTGTGCATAATGTCACTATGAATATTGGCATATAGATGTCTGTTCATGTCACAATTTTCAGTTCTTCTGGATATATTCCTATGAGAGAGATTGGTGGATCATATGGCAGTTATATATTTAGCTTCCTGAGGACCTGCCAAACTCTCTTCCACAGAGGCTGCACAATTTTACAATCCTACCAACAGTGAAGGAGAGTTCCTATTTCTCCACATCCTCTCCAGCATTTATTGTTTTTTTTTTTTTTTTTTTTTTTTTTTAATAATGGCCACTCCATGCGGTGTGTGATGGTATCTCATTGTCATTTTGATTTGCACTTCCCTAATATCTGGTGATATCGAACTTTTTTTTTATGTGCTTTTTAGCCATTTGTATTTCTTCTTTGGAGAAATGTCTGTTTAAATCTTTTGTCCATTTTTTAAATTGGATTGCTTTGTTCTTTTTTGTTGAATTGTATGATCTCTTTACATAGAATGGGAATCAAATCTTCATTGGATATGTAGTTTTGAAATATTCTTTCTCATTGAGTGGGCTGTCTTTTCACTTCTTGATGAAGTCCTTTGAATCACAAAAGTGTTTAAGTATTTAAGTTTATCCATGTTTTCTTTCATTGCTCATCCTTTTGCTGTAAACTTTAAGAATGCACCACCTAATACAAGGTCTTAAAGAACTTTTCCTACATTTTCTTCCAGGAGCTTTATGTTTCTAGCTTTTATATTTAGGTCTTTGATCTATTTTGAGTTAATTTTTGTGTAAGGTGTGAGATAGTGGGTCATCTTTCTTTCTTTTGGCTATGGTTATCCAGTTCTCCCAGCACCATTTGTTGAATAGGCTGCTCATACACAGCTGGGTGAAATTGAAGGGCTTGTCAAAGATCACTTGAGCATAGAAGGGTCAGTTTCTGAATCATCAATTCAGTTCCATTGGTTTATATGTTTATCCCTATGCCAGGACCATGCTGTTTTTACCACTGTAGATAGGTAAAGTGTTTTAAAGTCCAGTGAGAGTCCTCCAATTTCACTTTTCCTTTTTAAGTTGTTTCTGGCTATTCAGGGCCCCTTACCCTTCCAAATAAATTTAATAATTGTGTTTTACATTTGTTTAAAAAGTTCTGGTGGAATTTTTATTGGGATTGCTTTCAATCTGTATATCAATATGGGTAGAATTGACATCTTAATGATATTTAGTCTTCCAATCCATGGCCATGGAATTTTCTTCTAAATATTTAGGTCCTTTAAAATTTCTTTCAGCAATGTATTACAGTTTTCTGAATACAAGTGCTTTATATCTTTGGTTAAGTTTACTCCTAAATATTTTTTTCTTTTAGTCGCTAGTGTAAATGGAATTTTTTCCTGACTTTCTCTTCAGATTGCACTTCACTAGTGTATGGAAACAACATTGATGTTTGCATATGGATTTTGTATACTTACATGCTACTGAAATCATTTCTTAGCTCTAACAGCTTTCTTGTAGATTTTTTGGGACTTCCTAGGTATAAGATCATGTCATCTGCAAGTAGCAAAAGTTGTAGTTCTTTCTTTCCAATTTGATGCCTTTTATTTCTTTTTCTTGCCTGATTGCCCTAGGTAGAAACTCTAGCACTATTTTGAACAACAGTGGTGACAGGGGGCATCCTTGTCCTGTCACTGATCCCAATGGGAATGTTTTCCGTCTTTCATATTTGAGTACAAATTTAGCTGTGGGTTTTTCATATATGGACTTTATCATGCTGAGAAAGTTTCTTTCAAATCCTATCTTTTGAAGTATTTTTATCAAGAAAAGATGCTGTATTTTGTCAAATGCCTTTTCTGCATCAATTGGTGAGTTCATGTGATTTTTCTTTGATTTATTAACTTGGTGTATTATGCTCATTGATTTTCTTCTGTTGAACCACCCTTGCATGCTGAATATAAAACCTACTTGATCATGATGAATAATTGTTTTAATGTATTGTTGGATTCAATCAATAAGTATTTTGTTGAGGAATTTTGCATCCATATTCACTAAGGAAATGGATCTGTAATTTTCTCTTTTCATAATATATTTATCTGGCTTTGGTATTAGGGTGAAATTGGAGTCATAGACTTAGTTTAGTAACAGTCCTTCTTCTTCAATTTTTTGGAAGAGCTTGCCTAAAATTCATTTTAAATTCATATTAAATCTTCTTTGAACTCACCTGTGAAACCATCTGACCTGGGCTTTTCATTTTGGGAAGTTGTTGATGACTCTTTAAATCTCTTTACTCATCCAATTCACCAAACTGTGTCTTTTGATTGGGAGTTTAATCTATTAACATTTAATATTATTACTCTAAAAGCAGTTCTTATCACATATTTTGGCCTTTGGGTTTTAGCTGTCATATATTATTTTCACCACTCTTTTGACACTTTTAAAAAAATCTTTACTGATATAATCTTCATTTCTAGACTGTGTTCCAAGCCCCTCTCTCCTATCTCTTCTTTTCAGGCTATAGCACCCCTTTCAGTATTTCCTGCAAAGGCAGTCCCTTAGTTACAAATTCTCTCAGCTTCTGTTAATCTGTGAATATTCTAAACTTGCCCTTATTTTTCAAAGCCTTGCTGGATATAAGATCCTTGGCTGGCAATTTTTCTCTTGCAGTATCTTAACTATATCATACCACTGCCTTCTTGCCTCCATGGTTTCTGATGAGAAATCAGCACATAATCTTATTGGGGATCCCTTGTATATTATGCATTGCTTTTCTCTTTTTGCTGTCAGAATTCTCTCTTTGTCTTTGGCATTTGACATTCTGATTAGTATATCTCAGAATAAGTATATTTGGATTTATTCAGATAGGAGTATGTTGTGCTTCTTGGACATGGGTATCTATGTCCTTCTATAGGTTTGGGAAATTTTCTACCATAATTTCTTTAAATATTCCTCCTGCCCCCTTTCCCTTCTCTTCTCCTTCTGAGACACTCAAGACACATATGTATGCACATCTTTTTCTGTCATTTATTTCCCTCAGACCCTGTTCAATTTTACCATTCTTTCCTTCATCTGTTCATTTATATGTTTGCTTTCAGAGGCCATGTCTTCAAGCTCACCAGTTCTTTTTTCTGCCTTCTCAAATTTGCTGTTATATGCCTCCAATATTTTAAATTTCATTTATTGTGCCTTTCATTTCCACTAGATTTGCTATTTTTCCATGTATGCTTTCAAATTCTTTGTGCTCCTCCAGTGTCTTTTTTTTCTGCACACCTGTGTTCATAGCAGTATTATTCACAGTAGCCCAAAGTTGGGATTAATCCAAGTGTCCATCAACCAACAAAAGGTTAAACAAAATGTGGTATATAAACACAATGGAATATTATTCAGCTATATAAATGTATGGGATTTTGATATATACAACAACATAGATGAAACTTGAAGATACCAGGTTGAGTGAAATAAGCCAGACACAAAGGGCCAAATATTGTATGATCTCACTGATATGAAATAATTAGAATAAGCAAACTTACAGAATACAGGTTAAAAGGGAAAGGGATGGGGCAAGGAATACGGAGTTAATGCTTAAAGTATACATTATTTCTATTTAGAATTATGGAAAAGTTTTGGTAATGAATGGTGGTGATGGTAACACAACATTGTGAACATAATTAACAACATTGAATTATATATTTGAATGTGGTTAAAAGGGAAAATGCTAGGTTGTGTATCTTACTAGAACAAAATTTTTAAAAACACACATACACACACACGGACTTGCACAATACAATGAACCCTAACTTAAACCATGGATTATAATTAATAATACGATTATAAAAATGCCTAATTGTAAGAAATGTACCACACCAATGCAAGGTCTTGATAATAGGGTGGTATTTTAGGCATGAATTTTCTGTACACCCAGTTCTCTAATTAAAAAATAATTTTATTATGAACTCATTCACCAGGTCTAGGCTCCTGGACATCAGCAGCTCTGATCTTAACGTTGCACTGCTGATGTGTGCCACGGCCTGGGGGTTAAGGCACAGGAGGGGAAAAGTGGCCCCTCAAGAACTGGCATAAGATTCACTTGCGCTCCAGGGAGTATGGCCAGCTTCCCTTTGTTTCCCAAGGAGCTGCATTAGCCCAGAAGCCTAACTTTAAGTGCCTGGGGGATCTTAAGACTGTAAATCATTTGACTGCTGTTACACAATTAGACGATAAAAAGCTGGGGAGAGGGGGTGCCTGAGATGTTCTCCATCTAACTGGTAGACATGTTTCTGCAAGACTAGGTAGACATATTTTTCAAGACATCTAACACTGTTCACAAGCGGATGCCTTAGACAAACTCTAATCTCCCAGGAAACACTAACTTCAGGGAAAGGCTAAGTCGAGCACCCCGCTGAAGCCCATCCTGCAGGTAGCTCAACTGGTTCTGCGCACCCCTCTAGGGCCGCGATCCTCGCTTCCAGGGAGACTCCAGAAAAGGGCTGGCGGATTCTTCCCCAGGGGGTCTCAGGGGAGCTGGAAGACCAGCCCCGGCGTCAGCCTCCCCCAGCCCCACATGCTCGGCCTTGCCCCCGGCAAAATTTACAGCACATGATTCCAACTTGGAAGCCCCTGCCAGGTGGCGCGCGTCCTCCCGCCCGGGGGCTCATGGGTCCCGCAGTCATCTTGCCCGTCTGCTTTGTTGCCCACGGTGATCCCCAATAGCGCCAGCCCCTGCAGCGTGCCCAGCAGCAGCGCGGCCCTGGCTCCTCGCACTCCGAGTTGAGTCCCATTGTTCTGCGGGCAGGAGGCTAGCCACGTGGGTCTCGAGCCGAGGCGACAGCGGCGAGAGTGATTCCTTCTGGTACTGGACAACAGCCCCTTGTTCTCTTCCATCGCGCTGGTCTCCCCTCCCTGCGCCTGCTCCCCGGATGACCAAATATGGAGTGTGAGCTTGAGAGGAGCCTGGGGCAGAGCTGGGGCGGAGCGGGGGACGGAGCCCAGGGAAGTCCTTTCCAGCTTCCCCCCAGTGTCTTCTTTCTTTTTTTCCCTTTTTTAAAAATTTCTATTTCATTAACTTAATTTCATTGATTATATACAGTAATTGAAAGAGAGTAAACCTTTGCTCTACTAGTATTTAGTCCATGGTAGTATCTAAAAACCATATTGTGATACCTTCCAAAAAAAGTCATTTCTCCAGGCAACTCTGAAGGTATTATTAATCATATTAGGAATATAAGCAAGGCTTGGATTATATCTTGAGCCAATAAAAGAATTTTTAGTACTATGAGTTATCATAGTATATAATAATTAAGCAATGAAAAATTACAGTAAAAATAGGTATCCTTCATTGGGGCCTAGTTGTTTTGAGCAATTCACAATGTGTGTAAAATTTAGACACATTTAGACTCTAAATTAATAAACTGCTGTGATGGAAGGTTTGCCCTCCAAATTTCCTGGTCCATTGATTGGTACATTATAAAATGTGGACTAGTAACTCATCCCTGGTTGATAAGAAACTCCTCATTAGAGATTGTGAGGGATGTAGATGCAAACTGCGATTAGGAAGAAAGTGGATTTAAAATGGCAGACCTGAGCCATTAGGGAATGGCAAAGGTGGAGAGGGGTGTGGGGGTTTGCCATTTGGCAGCCTTTCCTAGCATGCAATTGCCTTTTTCCTAGTTTTATACCCATTCAATCGTAAATAGAATTTGTGCTTGACCTGCCCTTGAATGAATCGGCTAATAGAAATGTAGAAATCTGTGGAAAAGGCACTGTGAAACAACAAATCATGGCATAATTTCTCTACACTGTATAAAAACTCACCACCCTTATTAATCACACAGTAACCTAACATGTTGTAGTTCGCCCAGTCTCAGAGCCCTCCCGGCTGCTTTCAGAAAGGCAAATGTCAAATAATGACTCCGGAACTGGGACTGTCGGGTCCATTCTCAGCTCATCCCATTAGCCCCAGATCATGGGTCACATTTGGAGTGCCACAGCGGTTCTGCCTGGTTTTACAATATGTCCCCAACAGGCTGGCAACACGGTTTTGGAGATATGATTGGCTGCGAAGGGACCTGCTGCAAGGCACAAGAGCTAGAACTTGAAGGCTATGGGGGAGGGGGGAGGTAATAATTCCAGGGTCTTCTTAATATCCTTATCTCTTTAGCCATTTCATTGAATTTATTAGAGATTTGTTTGAAAATTTATGATTAGTTGCCTCAATTCAATTATGTCATCTGGAGGCTAATTTTATTCCTTCGATTGGGTCAAAGCTTCCTGTTTCTTTTCTTTTCTTTTTTTTTAAGATGCTCAATTACATCAATGTTACACAAAAATTAAAGGGGTTCCCATGTTCCCCACCTCCCTCACCTCCCATAACATCCCACATAAACATCTTTCATTGGTGTGGCACATCACCTGCAATGGATATACACATCCTGGGGCTTTGCCACTAAGCATGGACCATAGTTCACATTGTAGACCACACTCTCTCCCATACAGTTCTGTATGTTATACGCTGATGTAAAATGGCCTATATCTGTCATTGCAATGTCAATGCAATGTCCTGAAAAATGTCCATGTCCTGAAAAATGTCCATGTCCTGAAAAAGCCCCTGTATTACAACTGCTTTTCCCTTCCCTGCCCCAAAAGCATCTAGTGGTCTCTGACTCCACCTCACTGTTATAATTTCTTCCATTGCTTGAATCACAATATGTCTACAACAGAATACCATTAAGTCCACTCTAGTCCATAGCTCTTCCCCCAATTCTGAAGAATTTGGGATGGTGATGTCCACTCCACCTCCAAGTGACAGGGGGCTTATATCCCATGGATACGGTGGATGGGATTAACCTGCCTGCAGCTGCCGGCTCTCTCCATTCCCTGGTATGACCGTTGTCCATCATCATCTCCTCACCAGGTGACTTGGTTAGTCCATTGAGCTGTACAGTAGGAGTTGCAGCTCCACTGAGTTTCCAGGTAGAGCTGGCACATGGGCAGGCCAGAGGATCCATTCCCTGGAATACACCTACAAACTCCAGCACCACATATAGGTTTGAATAGAAGGGACTGATGGATCATGTGCAGGGAGGACTTATTTGAGTCCAACTCTGTCACTCTCAGGAGCACAGATTCCAAAGTAGAGCCCACTGATAAGGCATCAATCTCTGGAGCTATACGAATTACCTCTTGGATGACCTCCCAACACTATTTGAAATCTCTTAGCCACATGAACTCATTTGTCTTTACCTTTCCCCCCTTTTATTCATGGTCTTTTTCCAGTCATATTGCCAGTTGGCCCTTGGTATTAATCCCTCATTGCCAGGGAGGCTCATCCCTGGGAGTCATGTCCCACACTGGGGGGAAGGTAATGCATTCATATGCTGAGTTTGGCTTAGAGAGAGACCACATTTGATCAACAAGGAGGCTCTCAGGTGGCAACCCTTAAGCACCCCATAACAGTAGGCTAAGTTTCAATTACAAGAGCAAAGACTCATAAGGCTTGTCACCAATAACAAGCACCCATCAGTTGACCATGCTCCTTTGCCAGACACTGCCCCTGCACTCAGGGAACTGTTGCTGCTCCATTGGAGAATGTGGCAGGGCTCTCCAGGCTGGGAATTCAGTATTCCCTCATTTATTGAGTTATTGTCTACCCACAGTGACCATGCCCCATCCCTTGATCGTTTGGACAATTTTATATATCTTTCATGTATATTCAGGTGAACTTCCTCCCATGAAAACCCCATCCCAGACACTCCCACCAATGATCCTGTGCTGCCCCCATTGTAACCCTTCTGTGATCTAAACCTTCCTTGAAGATGAACCCCATATAATAGCCAAATACAATTAATAGGAAAATGAAATAATAATGATTAGCTTAAATGTAAGAGATAAAATACATGGAAACTCAGAAAAAAACTTAAAAATAAAATAAAGTTAAATGATTGGGACATTCAAAAATGGGAAAAAAAATTTTAAAAATAAAATATTTTTTATATTTCTTTCCTTTTATCACTGCATTATTGAGTGTCTGGTCTGTACCATGGCACCTTCCCCCTCTCACTCCCCAGTGTCTCCCATTTTTTCATTTAATTTTCATAGAAGTTTTAGGTCACAGCAGAGTCACCCACAGAATACTAGAGGCTCTCTATACCCAACCTTCTTCCCCTTTCTTCACCCCATATTAAAACCTTTTTCTTGTGTGTGTGGATGATAACATTGTTATAACTGTTAAAGAGATAGTGAAACATAGCTACTAAACATTGCCAATAGTTTACAGTATAGTTTACAATTTAGACGGTACAGTTTAATAATTTTTGATGATATTTACCATGTCCTGTGTCCATTACTGTAAGGTAATGAAAAGCATTTCCCATGACCACTAAATACCCCCTGTTTGATCCCTTCTGTTCCTTTCTCTCCATCCCCCTGGGCATATGACCCTCCCCTGTCTTGATTCATTGGATGACAAGATTCATAGTTACATGCACTGGGTATTCTAACCTGCCCTTCCTAATCTACCCACCTGTCAACCCTGCCCCACCAAACACAGTAATATCACTACCCACCTGTCCTATCCTTCAATATGCAACTATACTCTATCACCTTCCTAATCCACCCACCCCCCCAGTGCTGCACCAACAAACCCAGGAACACCACCATTCATCTGCCCCATCCCCCAACATGCAACCACACTCTATCCCTTTACCATAGATTATGTCCATATGGGTGATGGCTCATAACCTACTCTTCTCTTTCTCTCCCTTGTTAAGCTATCTTTCAGACACTGGTTCTCAGAGACTGCTCACTTTCCTCAATTCAAATCAGTGAGGTCATATACTGTTCATCCTTTAATGCCTGGCTTGCTTCACTCAATATAAGGGTCTTCAAGATTGATACATGTTATTCCGTGTGTTAGCACTTTATTCATTCTTACAGCTGAGTAATATTCCATTGTATGTATGTACCACATTTTGTTTATCCATTCATCTGTTGATGGACAGCGGGGCTGATTCCAACTTTTGGTAACTGTGAACAAGGCCGCTATGAACTTTGGGGTGCATATATCTGTTCGTGTCTTTGCTTTCAGTTATTCTGGGTATATACCCAGCAATGGAATCACTGGATCATATTGAAGATCTGTTGTTAGTTTTCTGAGGAACTGTCAAACTGTCCTCCACAGTGGCTGGGCCATTCCACAATCCCATCAGCAGTGGATGATGAGGGTTCCTATTCCTCCACATCCTCCCCAACACTTATAGTCTGCTGTTTTTTTAAATAGCTGCAATTCTGATGGGTGTAAGATGGTATCATATTGTAGTTTTGATTTTCATTTCCCTAATAGCTAGTGATGTCGAGCATTTTTTCATGTGCTTTTTAGCCATTTGTATTTCTTTTCAGGTCACTTGCCCATTTTTTAAAATGGATTCTTTGTCTTTTTATTTTTGAGGTGTAGGATTTCTTTATATATGCAGGATATTAGGCTCCTATCAGATATACGATTGCCAAATATTTTCTCCTATTGGGTAGGCTACATTTTTATTTTCTTAATAAAATCTTTTGAGGTGCAGAAGTTTTTAATTTTGAGGAGATCCCATTTATCTATTTTTTCTCTTGCTGCTTGTGCTTTGGGTGTGAGCTTCCTGTTTCTTTGGTATGGATTGTAATTTTTGTTGGTGTCTTGGATGTGGCTTACTAGATGTAATATTCTGGGTGCAGGTTCTTTCTTTAGTTAAAGGCTTTCTTGCCCTTTCTCCCTTGCTGGTTGTGTAATAGGAACCAAAGATGTAGTTGGCCCTGCAAGTTGTGGAAGCTGAACCTGTGCACATTGCCCCAGGAACAAATGAAATTCTCCCAACTTTCTCCTCTGCCAGGAGCAGGGACAGAGCTGCAGCTCTGTTTAATGAAGCAAGTCATGCAGACTAAGACTGCAGTTGCATGGAGACTGATGAACTTCCAGACCCCTTCCTCCCCTACCTGAGAAAGGGCTAGAGCCACAGGTGTGGGCAACAATCTATGCCATGCAGGTCCAAAATGATCACAGTTGCCCATGAAAACTGATATAACATCAGCCCCCCCTTCCCTGACAAGGGAGGGAATGGACACACTGGAGTGCCCAAAAAGCTAATCTGTGTGGGCTGAATGCACCTGCAGTTTCCCTGAGAGGCTGAGTACTGTCCCTTCTCCCTTTTAGGGCATGGGGATGGAACCACAGGCACCCAACATTTCAGTCTTTGTAGACCAAAATTGCCTGCTGTTGCCTGGAGAGGCTGAAGAGAAACAAATCCCCTCCTATCCTATTGGGAGGTGACAGATCAACAGGCACCCAACATTTTAGTTCCTGTAGACCAAAAGTACCTGCTGTTGCCTGAAAAGTCTAAAGAAACAGCAGTCCCTTCATACCCTATTAGGGGGTGGTGGTAGATCTGCAGGTGCCCAACAGTTTTGTCCCTGTAGATGAAAGTGCCTGCCATTCCTCACAAAGGCTGAAGAAACACCAGACACTTCCTATCCTATTGGGGTTTGGGGGTGGATACACAGGGACCCAGCAGTCCAGTCAGTGCAGGCCTAATGTGCTTGCTGTTGCCCAGAAATGTTGAAGAAACACAGCTCCCCTCCTATCCCACTTGAGGTGGGGTGGGGGGAGGGGAATGGACCAACAGGTGTCCAACTATTCACTCTTTTGGGGCCAAAAGCACCTGCAGTTAAGCAGAGAAGCTGGAGAAACACAGCTCCCCTCTTGTCCTATTGGGGGTTGGGGATGGAGCTATAGGTGTCTGAGTATCCAGTCCATATGGGACAAAAGAGCCTGCAATTGCCCAGAGAAGTCTGAAGAAACACCAGCTTCCTCTTATCCTGTGGGGTTGGAGTGGTGGAGATGGAAACAAAGGTTCTCAACAAACAAGTCTGTGTGGACCAAAATCACCTGCAGTTGCCCAGAGAGGCTCAGGAAACACAACTTCTCTCTTATGTGGGGTATAGAGATGAAGCCCCAGGTGTACAACTGTTCAGTCTCTGCCAGTCAAAAGTGCCGCAGTTACACAGAGAGCTGGTGCAGGTTCTGCCAGAGGTGAGACTGGAGTTGAAAAAATCAGTTGACTGATTTTTGACAATGCTGTCAAATACTCCCACTGCACCTAAACAGTCTATTCAACAAATGGTGCTGACAGAACTGGATAGCCATATCCAAAAGAAAGAAAGAAAACCCTATCTCACACCTTAAGCAAAAATTAACTCAAAATGGATCAAGGATCTCAACAAGCATAAAACTCCTAGAAGAAAATGTAGGAAAACATCTTCAAGATCTTCTGGTAAGTAGTAGTATCTTAAACCTTACACCCAAAGCACGAACATCAAATGAAAAAAGTAGATAAATGGGACCACCTCAATGAGTATCCATTTCCAAACATTTACCATCAACCTTGTTAAACATTCTACATAGATTCAGCATCTGCTCCCCTTTCTCAACTCACATCCAGTCTCCTATTAACCTATACTCTATATTTTAACTCCATGAATTTACTCATATAATTAAATACTATATTAATTACACTATTTTTCCTTTTGTGTCTGGCTTATTTCAATCAACATAATTTCCTCAAGGTTCACCTATGTAGTCTTTGCATCCCAACTTCATTTCTTCTTAAAGCTGAATAGCATTATCTCAAATGCATATACCACATTTTGTTTATCCATTCAATAGTTGAAGGGTACTTGGGATGTTTTCATCTTTTAACAATCATGAATAATGCTGCAATAACATCAGTTTGCAAATGTTGTTCATGTCATTGTTTCTGGTTTTCTGAATATATTCCTAGAAGCAGGAATGCACAATCATATGGCAAATCTATATTTAGCTTCCTGAGAGATCCACCAAATGGTCTTCCACAGAGGCAGTACAATTTGTATTACCACCAAGAGTGAAAGAATGTTCCTATTTCTCAACATCTTCTACAGTTCATGTAGTTTACATTTGTTGTTTTTTAATAATGACCATTCTGCAATGATGAAATATCACATTGTAGTTTTGATCTGCATTTCCCTAATAGCTAGTGATGTTATGCAGATATCATATGCTTTTTGTTTATTTGTGTTTCCTCTTTGGAAAACTGTCTCTAGAAATCAAAACCTTACTGCTTATGTGGTTTCCAAATATTTTCTCCTATTGAGTAGGCTGTATTTCCACCTTTTTGGCAAAGCCTTTTAAGCACAAAGTATTTAATTTTGAGGAAGTCCCATTTATCTATTTTTTCTTTCATTACTCAAGCTTTGAGTGAAAGGTATACTAAACCATCACCTATCACAGGACATTGAAGATGTTTCCTTACATTGTATTCCAGGAGATTTATACTTCCAGATTTTATATCTATGTCATTTATGTATTTTGAATTAGTTTTTGTATAAGGTATGGGAAATGGGTCCTTACTCTTTCTTTTAGATATGGCTATACAGTTCTCCTGGCACTACTTGTTGAAAACCTATTCTGACCCAGATAAGTAGATTTGTCAGCCTTGTCAAAATCATTTGACCATAGATGTGAGAGTCTATTTCTGAACTCTAAATTCAATCCTATTTGTCAACAAGTCTATCTTTATGCCAGTGTCATGCTGTTTTTTACCATTGTAGCTAGGCAATATGCTTTAAAGCCAGGAAGTGAGAGCCCACCAACATCGTTCACTTTTTAATTATATTTTTAGCTATTCAAGGCCCCTTACACAATGAAAAATTTGGTAATTGGGCTTTCTATTCTTAAAAAATGCTGTTGTAATTTTTATTGAGATTGCATTGAATCTGAAAGTCAAGTTTGGTAGAATTTACATCTTAATGGTATTTCATCTTCCAATCCATGAACACAGAATGTCTTTCCATTTACTTAGGTCTTCTTTAGTTTCTTTTAGCAATATTTTGTAGTTCTCTGAATACAAATTTTTTTTTCCTAAATATTTGATTCTTAATCACTAATGTAAGTGGAATTTTTTCATTGACTTCTTTCTCAGGTTGCTTGTTAATAGTGTATAGAAATGCTACTGATTTTTCCATATTTATCTAATATCCTGTCACTTTTCTGAACTTGTCTATCAATTCTACTAGCTTTGTTGTAGATTTCCTAAGTATAGGTTCATATCATCAGCAAATAGCAAAAGTTTTACTTCTTCCTTTCTTTTTGGGTAACTTCCATTTTTTTCTTGCCTCATTGTTCTAGCTAGCACAATATTGAATAATTGTAGTGATGGTGGGCATCCTTGCCTTGTCACAATCTCAGTGGGAAATCTGTCTTTCACTGTTGAGTACAATGCTAGCTTTGAGGTTTTAATATATCCACCTAATAATGTTGAGAAATTTTCCTTTGAGTCTTATCTTTCAGAGTGCTTTTATCAAGAGACTGCTTTATTTCATCAAATGCCATTTATACCTTTATTGATATGATCATGTGATTTTTCTTCTTCAATTTATTGATGTGCTCTATTACACTGATTGCTTTTCTTGTGTTGGAACACCCACGCATACCTGTGGTAAAACCACCTCATATTGCTGTATAATTATTTTAATGAGCCTTTGGGTTCAGTTAGCAATTTTTTTGTTGAGGAATTTTGCATCAATATTCATTAGAAAAATTAGTCTGTATTTTTCTCTTTTTGTAGTAACTTAATCTGGCTTTGGTATTAGGTTTATATTGAATTCATGAGATGAGTTTTTTAGCACTCTTGTATATATATATATATATATTTTTTTTTTTTTTTGGAAAAATTTGAGCACGATTGGTATGACATCTTACTTGAATGATTGGTAGATTTCACCTGTGAAGCCATCTCATCCTAGGCTTTTCATTTTTGGGAGGTTTTTAATAACTGTTTCAATATCTTCACTTGTTTTCAGTTTGTTGAGATCTTCTATTCTTCTATTTCTTCTAAATATTTCTTCTTTCTAAAGTAAGTTGTTTATGAGTTTCTGGGAATTTCTCCATTCCATCTATGTTGTCTAGCTTGGTCACATACAGTTATTGATAATACCCTCTATTGTTTCTGCGGGATCATTGGTAATGTTCCCCTTCTCAATTAAGATTTTATTTATTTTCATCTTTCTCATTCTTTGTTAGCCTAGTTAAGGTTTTGTTGATCTTGTTGATCTTTCTGATCTTCTTGAAGAAACAAATTTCATTTTTTAAAATTCTTTCTATTGCTTTTTATTCTCAATTTCATGTATTTATGATCCAATCTTTATTAATTCTTTCCTTTTATTTGCTTTAGAATTATATTTCTTTTCATTTTCTAGTTCATCCAGGTATGCAGTTAGGTCTTTAATATTTGTGCTCTTTTTTTCTAGTAAGCATTGAAGACTATAAATTTCTCTGTCAGCACTGTTTTCATTGTATCCTATAGTTTTTTTATGTTGTGTTTTCACTTTCATTCATCTCAAGATTTCTGATTTCTCTGCAATTTCTTCTTTGTTTCACAGATTATTTAACATTGTGATATTTAATCACCATATATTTGTGAATTTCCCCTTTTCTGCCTTTATTGCTTTCCAACTTCATTCCATGGTGATCAGAGAATTTCAGTATTTTTAAATTTATTGAGATCTGTTTTGTGACCTAATCTATGGTTTTATCCTGCAGAAAGATTCATGAGTACTTGAGAAGAATATATATCCTGCTGTTCTGGGGTTCTATAGTCAATAAAAGTTCATTAGGTCTAGTTCATTTTTCATATTATTCAAGTTCTCTTGCCTTGTTGATCCTCTGTCAATATGTTCTATCCAATGGTGAAAGTGGTGCATTGACGTCACCAATAACTATTGTAGATACTTCTATTTCTTCCTTCAGTTTTGCCAGTATGTGCCTCAAGTATTTTGGGGCATCCATGTTAGATGCATAAATATTTATTATTGTTGTTTATTCTTGTTGTAGTGCCACTTTTATTAATATGACTGTCTTTATCTCAAGAAATTTTTCATTTTAATTCTATTTATCTGAGAGTATTATCATAGCTCCTGGTCTTTTTTGGTAACTATTTGTACTGAATATCATTTTCCAACTTTTCTCTTTCAGCCTGATTGTGTCCTTGCATTTAAAGTGTGTCTTTTATAGATAACATATAGATGGCTAATATTTTTTATCCATTCTGACAGTCTATGTTTATTTGATTGGGAAGTTCATTTCATTAACAGTCAACATTATTACAGTAAAAGCATTACTTACTTTTTCCATATTATACTTTTGCTTTCTGTTATTTTATCTTACTTATGTTTGTCTTTTTATCCTTTTAGTTATCCTTCCTTAATTCTTCTTTTCTGAAATTTTCTCCATGGCTCTCTCCCTTGTCTTTTCCTATCAGGCTGCAGAACTCTTTATTGTATCTCTTGTACATATGATCTCTTTTTTTACAAAATCTCTCAGATTTTGTTTGTCTTTGAAGACTTTAAGCTCACCCTCATTATTGAATGATAAATTCTCCACAAAAAGAAATTTTGACTCACAGTTTTTCTCTATCAGTACTTTTTATTTATCATACCCTTGCCTTCTCATCTCCATGGTTTCTGATGAGAGATTG